>MU700518.1:19230-42776 GCA_026770625.1 Nicotiana glauca
GGCTACAAGTAGTTCAATCCTATCCCTAGGTAGAATCTATAAAATGAGGGTTAACGCCTCAAGTTCTTGTTAAATAAACTTTCCCAACCCTATACTATTTTTTCCAAAATCAATTCAGAGTTAATGGGCGAGTCCTAGGGTTAGCTAATCCCTTTGGAAACATTAAAGAACAAGAATAATTAAAGTAACAATAACTCACTTCATAAATATATAAAAGTCATTCAACACATAAGCACAACAAGGTATTTAATCTACACTTTAAATATGAATACTTCCATAAACAAGGTTCAAGTGTTGGAAATAAATACTACACACTTAAATATTCAATACAAAGCAAGGAAATAAAGAAATAAACATAAATGGTTAAGAAATCTTAGCCCCAAGCTTCAATCTTCAAGACCCAAGTGTGTGTGCAAAAACTCTAGCTTCCAAAAATGTTCTTTCTAGTCTATGACGACTGAAAATAAGCAAATGATCAGCCAAAGATATCTTACAAATGAGCCTAGTCGGGTATTAAATGGTTTGGGGATCAAAAGTGTGAAATTCCAGAATTGCCCATGCCTGAAGCACGATTTTTGCAATTGCGAACAAAAGTTTGCAATTCCCAACCTTGCCCAGACTGCCCAGGTTTGCATTTGCGATGAGACCTTCGCATTTGCGAAGGTTGACTATCCAAGTTGACTTCACATTTGCGAAGTGGTCTTCGCATTTGCGAACAAAGCCTATTCCTGCTACGTTCGCATTTGCGAACTACTCTTCGCATTTGCGAAGGCTGACTTTTCTGCTTAACTTCGCTTTTCCCAAGATTTGGTCGCATTTGCGACCCCCGAGGGCATTTCCCAGATTTTTCTCTCTTTTTTTGGCTGCTTTTGACTTATTTTCACTTGGTTTCTTCACCATTGCTTCTAAATCACATTCACCTTGTAAAATAGAAGTAAATGACATTAAATATATTATTTTATCACTCAAACATAGCAAAATTATAGGTTTAAAGGCAAGATAAGTTGGTAAAATACCAAGTTATCACCAGTAAATATTTTAAGAGATATGTATGAAGAAGGAGAAGAAGATGCAATGTTGCAACAATGCCGGACAGAGGCAGCAAGAAAAGGTGATTTATCACCTATGCATAGTGGAAAAATTAACAAGGCTCATACAAGAAGAGTTGGGATGAAAAGGTGAAGGAGGAAGTAAACATTAGACGACCTCCAATGAGAATTGCAAAACAAAAACAGGTTGTCCCAACCACGTCAAAAAGGTCCAATAGATCCAAAAATAAATCATGAATTTTCAACACATATTGAAGAGGTTTGCGGAAGACGACATAGATATACAAATTGAAGAATTTACATGTTTGGATAAGCAGGGACAACAATTTAATTCCATCTTCATTTTATTCTACAACTTTCTTAGTATACTCATTTGTAATATTATCATAGACTATGTTATAAACTCTGTGATGATCATTGAATATTTAGTACATTCGAGTTATTACTTTATACATGCATGATAGTAGGTGAGGCTATTTTTATGCCTCAATAGGATTAGTAAGATAAAGTTTAACCCGGTTTGTGTTGCCTTGGTCCTACGCCTTTGGAAAAATATCCACACGGCTATGAGATTATATGCCCTTATGAGACTTTGCCGACAGCTATACCATGAATCATCTACATGAGGCTGCCATCATAAGGCAATGTGAGGCGCAGAGGAGTGATCATATAGCCAAGGCATATGGGTAGCAATACCGGTGCTATTGTCCATCTTATTTGTACTTTTTCCTAATTGTTGTATTTTTCTTTTCTGTTATTAATAAAAAACTAGCCCTAGGCGTTTGCCTAGTGGATTACCAAAAAAAAAACAACCCCTAATAATAGTTTAATCATGAAAGCACTCGTGAATTCCAGTTTCAACGGCTAACAAAGGCAATGGAATTTAACAATTTCAACTCCATATCTACTGATTATGATCATTCAGCATCTACCAGAGCAAATTGCTACTAAGAATTATAAAACTTCATTACTAACTAAGTGAACATGTTGTTCCAACTTTTATGTAGATTTAAGAACATCAAGACCAAGTTCGTTTATACAGTATGGGTTTTCAAATTACATAGCATTCAACCAGAATTGAACCTCATGTCCATTTCTCATAAAAGGTTTAGCAGTTCATTTATGCAAGTAGAATCCAAATGCTATTACAGTGCTAACATTCAAATACTTCATTTAACAATGAAATTACTTTAGGCTACTAGCCCGAACCAACAGTCCAACATAAGCAAAACTTGAATTTACACAAAACTGAACAGTTCAAGCATACTAAATGATTGAAATTAGCAAAAATTACACTCGGAATCAGTATTTCAACTTTAACTCCAATTTAAATGCAGACCTTCATACAAACTATTCAAAATTCCATTCCATTATAGTTTGAGGATATACCTGAAAATTGAAATAAAAAGGAAATGCAAAAGGTCGGTAGAGTAACAGAAGAAATAAACACCAACAAAAGCACAGCCCAGATTCAGTGATGAAATAGTAGTTTCAACTCGAGAGCAGTCAATGGGACAGTAAAGTAGTAACAGATACAAAAACAACTCCAAATCACTTACTCAAACTATTTTCAACCAAAAAACATATCTGGCTAACAAAAGGATATCAGAAATCCAACAGGCAAACTTTGGATAGCTTTCCATTATGAAAAAGGAATTTCAGATGTTAGAACTATCCTTCTCAGTTTTTTCAAATCTTATCTCTTAAGCTCTTAAATTTCTGATTTTTATGTATTCTTAGCTCTCTCTTCTTTTAGATTCTGTGTATTCTATCCTTGCAATGTCTATCACTTACTATCTCTGAATTCTATGCTAAAAAACGTTCAGTATTTTCCAGTTCTCCAATCTCTCTTTCTATCTCAGTGTTTCTATCTTAAAATCTCTCCGGCTCTATCCCTTAGCCTCTAAACTCTCTCTATTTTTGTGTGTGTTTTCTGCCTCTATCTATGTCTATCTCCTATTAAACTTCAGACCTCCTCCATTATATATCAGTGAGCCCTTTTCAGTCCTCAAGCAAACACTCGTGCAGTTTCCACTACTAATTATCTTTTCATTTTTAAATTTTCCACGTAGCTAGTGTCTTCACCTCTATCTACTTATCCTTTCAATTTTTAATTATCCACTCACCTACTTGGTGTAATTCTAACCCTATCATTATAGAACCTTCTTAAGTAGGTAAAATTCCTTCAATATAAACAATCCCTTTTAATATGATCCAACACCCACATTCCAAGCTTCTATTTTTTACAACACAAACTAAATGGATTTCAAGAATGAACACAGAACAAAGGGATTTAAAATTGAACATGAGAATTAAAACAACAATAAGAGATTTAACACGACTATGGCAGAATGACCAAATCTAATAAAAAAAAACACAGAAAAGCACTACATCGCTTGACTATCGAACAACTAATGACAGAAAAAACAAAAGAAGAAAACTTAAATTCAGAAGTTAAAACTTTCTAATTTTAATCAAAAAAGACTAGTTCAATAAGGATAAAAGAAAACAACAAGGGAATAGATGTGAAAAACTAATAACGGAAAGGATGGTGGAAACTTACCGATTCAACCTCGGACAGGATTGACCTTCTCCATTACACCATAAGATGATGTCAATCATCTGTTCTCTGTCAAGAACAGGCGAAAGACATCATTTCGTGATGCAATCGGCCCTACGAACTTCATAAAATTGAGCCCTTGACCTTGCTTGTGCATTTTTTATTTTAGACTCTTAGGGCTTAAACCCTTGATTTGATATTCGAGCCTCTCTGGAGATGATTGAAGGAAATTAACACGGGATTTGGGGTGAGGGAGGCCTGGTGGTCATTTGGTGTCAGTTTGGAGGCGATTGGGTGAGTTAGGGATCGGGATTAATTTTCGACCTAATATTTAATCCAAAGTAGGGGGATTTGAGACACATGGGTTAAGGATTTCAGGAAGAGGGGGTAAATGGGGTTCTATTGTGTAAAAATAGGATTGTTTGGACCACTGGAACCGTCGTGAGGTGATTTTCGGTGGGCGGAGGGTAGTGGTTTGTGGCGGTGTTATGTTTCGTCTCTGAAGGATGAGAGACGATAGGGAGGAGGGTTATGAGAGAGAGGGGGGGGGGGGGAGAGTTTTAGGTATATTAAATTTGAAGATTTAATTAGGGTCGTTGGATGTTTGGGATCCAACGGCTCTGATCAAATCTTCAATTAAAATGGGGTCGTTTGATTTAGTAAGGGGCTGGGTCGGTTAAGAAACGGGTCGGGTTATGGGTGAAGATCAGGGATCGTTCGGTCAAGTTAATTCAATGGCACAGATTAAAATATGTCCCAATGACGTCATTTGGTGAGTGTGGAGACAGTCTGGTTTGAAGACAGGTCTGGACCGATTTTAATTGGGTTTGGGCGGGATTCTGATACAAGGGGTTTGGGCTTGGGGTGGACTTGGCTCAAATTCGTGTCTTAAGGAAGACATAATTCTTTTAATTTCTTTTCTTTTTCTTTTTTTCTAAAATTCTAATTAAAATAAAACACAAACCTAAATTAATCCTTGACCAAATTATCCTAAAATACTAATTAACTCTAAGTAGTAATTATCACAAAATAATTAAATACCAATTTAAAAGAAAACACAAAATTTGACATTAAGTACTAAAATGCAAAAAATACATTATTTTTTGTGATTTTTCACCTTTTGTGAAACAACAACTTTCTTAAATAATCTAAAAATATAAAATTAAATCCTAAATATAAATTCAACATATTTTTATATTTTTCATTAATTAAATAAAATACACAGGCACAGACAAATGAAAATAATAACATAAAATACCACCAAATTTCACAAGATTGCAAACAATGAAAAACAATTATTTTGTTTTGATTTTGTGGGAGTAATTCACATAGGGCAAAAATCACGTGCTCACAACTGACCCTCTTTGACCGAAAATACGAAGAGTTTTCGTGAAAAGATAAAGGGAGCCGATACGAGTGATTTTTGCCTATTTGAATACTCCATGGGAAGCATCTTTTGAAAGATTTGACCGAACCTCTCCTTCAAAGGTTTCCTACATATCCTTGGCTAGAAAAGAAAACAGGTGAATATATTTCAGGAAGTTTTGGTAGCTGGGACTAACTATGAAGCTGTGATCTCACTGTTGTTGTTGTTATTGTTGTTGTTGCTGCTACTGCTTACTGACCTCCTTATTACACCTTAACAAAATAAAATAAGCTAGACTAAACTATGATCTATGTGTTACAAAGATCTATTCTCAAACTTCTCAAGCTTAATCTTGCAATTTCTACTGCTTTTTTGACTTGTATTCTCCAAGCAAGATTCCTTTGTTGCCGACTTGAATTCCGATCTGGAATGCTTCCCCATTTCTTCAGGTGGATGCCAGATTGCTGAACTTGAAATGCTTCTTCCCTTTCTATGAAACTCGAATTGTTTTCCCCTTGAAACTTGAATTGTCTTCTTTTGACAATTGTTGCCTTCCCTCAGTCCTCCAGGTGGACGCTTCACTGCTTGACTTGAATTGTATTCGCTTGCTCTCCAGATGGGCGCCTGACTTCCAAAAACTTCAACTATTGTTCCTTGTTCTCCAGGTGGACGCCTGACTTCCAAAAACTTCAACTATAGTTCCTTGTTCTCCAAGTCGACGCCTGACTTCCAAAAAACTTCAACTATTGTTCCTTGTTCTCCAAGTGGACGCCTGACTTCCAAAATCTTCAACTATTGTTCCTTGTTCTCCAGGTGGACGCCTGACTTCCAAAATCTACAACTGTTCTTCCTTGTTCTCCAGGTGGATGCCTGACTTCTAAAACTTCAACTGTATTTTTAACCTAAAACTCATGTTATCTTCCCTGTTCTTCAGATGGGTACCTAACTTCAATAAAATAGACAAAAACAAAAGAAACTTTTCTGCCCCAGTTTGATAATTGGGCACATCCATGAGTGTGAATTGAATCATATTACCAAATATCTCTAAAAATTTGTAAGCTAGATCTCAATGACAATTTTATATTTTCCTAAAGGTGTGACTTCTGTTGAATCTTGCTATCTAAGACAGTCTTAAAATTACATCCCATTATCCAGTAAGGTCCTGAAAATTTCTTATCAAATTTTATCTTATGAGTGACAATTTTTTTACGGCTGAATTAAACTTCCTTACAGCAGAACTTATGCTAAACCTTGTTACCTAATGGAATTCTTAAAACTAGGTTCTATTATTCAGGAGGGTCCTGAAAACTCCTCATTGAATCCTTTCTCAAACATGCAAACTTTGAAACCAACTTATATTTCTTGGGGTACATTTATGCTAGATTTTGCTATTTATGATTGTTTCAAATTTTAAAACTAAGTCCCATTTTCCAGGAGGGTCCTAAAAATTTATGGTCATACCTGTCTGGTGCTTGCCTTTCATTACGGTGGGTTTCTCCGAAACAAACGAGATTTTGTGCCCCTGTTTCAATCAAAGAAAAATCTTGTCAGTTGAAAATGTGGTGGTTGGTTGTGATACTCTTGCTGGGGATGGCTTTCTCCTTTCCGTGCTTTGCTTCGTCCGACTGCCTTGAACTTTGAGGGTGATTGCTCCTTCACTTCCCATGATAGCTGATTTCCACTCGAAGACCTTTCTGTTTATTGATTAACCACTTTCTCTGTCATCCGTATCAGTGAAATACATTTTCTCCGTTCAGACCTAGTATCCTCTATTTGTTGCATTGCTCATGATCCGGCATTTAACTGACCTTTGTGTCTCATATGAATCCCGAATCACGTCAATTTCCCCCACTCTGTGTGTATGTTGTTCTCTCTTGACTTATACTAGTTGCCTTGGCCTTGAGGTCTGTTTCTCTTCACTTGCCATGGTAACTGATTTCTATTCGAAGACCTTACTTGTTTACTGACTAACTACTTCCCTTAACATAGAAATTACCTCGTCTCCGTTCAAACCCAATACCTTCTACCTGTTGCATTGCTCCTGAACTGACATTCACCAACCTTTGCGTCTCATATGAATCCCAAAGCACGACACTTATCACCTCCTCATTGCGTATGTTGTTCTTTCTTGCCTTAAACCACTGGTCCCATCCTTGAGGTTATGACTCCCTCATTTGCATTGATAACTTTGATTTCTGCTTGGAAGGTCTTACTCATCACTGGTTTACCCTTTTTGTCAATCTTATCACAGAATATACCTTTGAGCTGTTCACCCAACACCCTCTATCTATTGCATTCTCCATGAATTGATATATACCAAACCTTTGTATTTTGCAGGGATCCTAAAGCATGTTGATTATTACTAGCTCAGTGTGTTTGTTGTTTCTTTCCTGACTTATGCCACTTTGATATACTAGCCAGATCTCATCTTGTGCAATTGGAAAACTGATGGCAAATTTTGAAGTCATTTCTCACTTGTTCTGACCAAACAGACTCAGGAAAAAAAAGTGAACAAGAAAAAATGAACAGGGTAAAGGACAATGGAAAGAGATGATTCCTAACAAGAAAACTACAAAGTAGAAACCTATCAGATGTGGATACCAACTCTAATGACCGTGACATGCATTTGCGGCCTATTCTGTTAAGTAATTCTGATGTTCAGCTCTTGTCATATTTTTTTGTCGTGAAATTGGGCTTCGATGCTCCGCATATCCAATATAATTCACAATCCTTATTCGACTTGTAGTGCCCGAAGGGATTTCTCTATCAAGCCTCTCTTGTTTTGGTCTTTCTCTCAACTTACAGTCGCTTCAAGGTGCCCGTGAGAGTTTTCACCAGTAAGACTCTCTCATTTTTATTTCTCTCAGCTCATGTCACCTTACAGTGCCTGTGAGGGTTTTCACCAATAAGACTCTCCCATTTTCATTATCTTTCCTACTTGGACAGGAGTGTTGCCCCTGACATGAATCACCTTTACTTGCTTGACTTAGCATCTTTGAAGACTAATCATAAGGTCTTTCTTTGGACCGTAACGTGGGCTTTTGGATATGGTTAGAAAGAAAGGGTATTAAAGGCTCAAAACAATTCAAATGGGTTCAAAATTACAACTTTCGGAATTAGATTTCTTACAACAACCACAACTTCTGCTCCAGTTTCTTTGCTTGGGGGTTTTTGGATTTTATTTTTGATGGAACCGAACCGTGAGGCTGCCTATGTATCCTTAAAAGGAATCAGGTCAAACGTAGTTTACATCATGGAAACTACTTTGTTTTTTGGGATTTTTCTTTTCTTTTCCCTTCCATCTTTCTCTTTTTTTTTTCTTTATTCCTTTTCTTCTTTTGTTGTTTTGTTGTATTTCTTTTTCTTTTTTCTTCTTCTTTTTTTTCTTTTTCTTTACTTATCTTTCACGCTTGTGTTTCTAATCTTGTTGTTGATTCCGAAAGAGGGGTATGAAAGAAAATAAATAAGGCTCAAAGGGGGTAACAAAGGATAAAATGTTTAGATAGCAGAACAAAATGTCTTCGTCATTCCAATCTTCAAAATATGCCAAGTTCAAACAAATACAATTTAACCAAAGAAAATCATACATAGTATCTCTTGACCACATCGGAATTGATGGTCATCTCTACGCACTTGCCTTCAATATCTGTTAACTATGAAGCACCATTGGACAACACCCTCACTCTCATTACCACAAACGGCCCGTGTCAATTTGGGCAAAATTGCCGTTAGCTTCAACCTGATGCAGCATGATGCGTTTCAATAGGGTTTCTTTATATTCTATCTGCCCCAGTTTCATATGATTTGGGCTTCAAATGATCTCAAAATGTCCAAATCTGTTCTTATTTCCCTCAAGTGCCCCTATCGTCTTCCCAATCGCTTCATGATTGAAGTAACCTTTAAGATTAGGCCCAGAATTATGCGTGCATGTCATGTTACTAGAACCGGCATGAAAAGAACTATACAGAGGAGAGAACTAAACAAAAGAAAATGACTAGAAATAACAAAAAACAAGAAATTGCATTAGACTGTAAAACGGTTCGAACAACAAGACAAGCAAACTAAACTGGGGTTATAACCTCGGAACAAACCTAGACAGCACTAAACGAGTTACTACAACGAAACAAACCAGGCAAAATAAAAGGATAGAAGGGTTTGAGTCACAAGACAATATCCGGATTACAACCTTGAAATAACCCGGACAACAGAAATGACAACAAAATAAGCCAACAAAACTCCTCCCTGGCTAGTCAAAAGATGGAGCATCTTTCCAATCACCAAACTCAATATCTTAGCCACTGACTTCTGCATCAACAATACTAGGACCTTTACAAGTCTCCATTATGTTGTTCATAGAAAATTGCTTTTAGGTTCCCCGTGCCTGCTCTTTCTTAAGATAAACCTCTGATAGCACTGAAAGCTTAGTAGTATGTGGACCTCCGAGGCTCCCAGAAGAATTCTCACTTTTCTTTTCAAAATAAATCATACCTACTACATGTGTCTCATTATGCACAAGCGATGGACTTTGGCTAGTATCTGCTACATCTAGATTTTGCACGACAATATCGCCTGTATCAATAAACTTCTGAATTGCAATCTTCAGATTCCAACACTTCTCTATGTCATGCCCTGGGGCATCCGAGCAATATGCGCACCTTTGAGAAAAATCAAACTTCTTTGGAAGGGGGTTTGGCATTTTTATCTAGGTCGGCTTCAACATGTCCAATTTCATTAACCTCTAAAACAGACTGGCATATGACTCTCCCAATGGAGTGAAGGTTTTTTTCTTCCGTAACCTCTCATTCTTAAAGGCTTGATTGGGTCGGAAACCCGATCCAGGGGTTTTCGATAAGCTCGTGGGGGTAGATAGGCATTTTGTAGAGCTGGGTACTGGGAAAGTGATGTACGACTTTGGGAGTTCTATGGAGAGAAGTGGCATTGGGGAGGATCACTTGGTGTACAAGGATATCCACGGGGATGAATTCGGGGTTGGAAGTGTTGATCGGGAAAGCCCATCGGATCATCTTTTCTGTTTGTCTTTTTTCCACCAAAGCTTACCGGGATGTTCTAAATGTCTTTCAAACAACTCATGATTATGCCTGACTTGATTCATTCTTCTACCATGTCCCCCATATTTACCATATCACTAAAAGGCTTACCCAAGGCGGGGATCAAATGACTGAAGTAGGTGGGCCCTAGGCTTGTAGGAAAAGCTCAACCATTTATTTTTCAACAATTGGGGGATTGACTCGAGCAACTTGGTTCCTCCATGTGAACCCAAACTCCCTAATACTTTCATCCAGCCTTTCTTCTATTTTAGATAGGGAAGAGCAGTCTAGGGTAATGCCTGATTTGTATGGAAAGTGCCGAACAAAATCTTGAGCCATGTCACCCAATGTAGGCCATTTACTGACATCTTGATGATTATACCACTCCAAAGCTGCACCAATCAAGCTCTTACTGAAATAGGCTATCAACAAGTCATCTTTCTCTCCAACACTTCTCATTTCAATGCAATAAACCCTCAGGTGGGCTACCGGATCTCCATACCCATTATAAGCACATAAGTTCTCATCACCATGAACGATGATCTCCTGTTTGTACCACTCGAACTTTACCATCTGGTGCAGGGAAGAAGGGACTACTTTGGCAACATGTATCCAGGGCTTGCCCAGCAACAAATTGTAGGAGACGACCACATCTAGCACCTGGAACTCCATGTTAAATTCAACTGGTCCTATCGTCAGTTCGAGCACGATATCGCCAACAGAATCCTTTTCTCCTCCATCGAAACCTCAGACACATATACTGTTCTTGTGGATCCTTTCAGTATCAATGTTCAACTAGTGCATAGTAGAGCGAGGGCAAATATTTGCACTAGAGCCATTGTCAACTAGCACCTTTGTAATCACAGAATCTTCGTATTTCACTGTGAGATAAAGAGCCCGATTGTGTTCTGTACCCTCCAAAGGCAACTCATCATCCAAGAAGGTGATTCTGCTTGTCTCGAATATCTTGTTGGCGATCTTCTCCAAATGGTTCACTGTGATCTTGTTAGGGACATGATCTTTATTAAAAATTTGCATGAGGGCACGACGGTATTCATCCGAATGTATTAGCAATGACAAAAGAGAAATTTGAGCAGGTGTCTTCCTCAATAGTTTTACGATGGAGTAATCCTTCATTTTTCTCAAAATTTCTTCCGCGTCCTCTTCGGTGAATGGCTTCTTTGCTAGGATTAGGTTATCTTTGAGTGGCTTAGCTTTCCTTAATTCCTCTAGGGTAAAGCATCTCCTCGAAGGAGTCAACCCCCGTTTTCATTAACTTCCTCTTCCACTTCCTTCCCTTTATAGGTTACTATCACTTGCTTGTAATTCCATGGAACAACCTTGGTGTTATTTACCAGCAGCTGTGTCATAGTTTTAACAACAATAGGGTTGGTGCGAGCCCCTTCCATGATTTTAACAAGTTTACTTGTTGCCCTGGCAACACCACTTTTAGCTTTACTTGATTTTCTTCAACATTATCTAGAACCCTTTCACAACTAATACATGCGGCTTAACATTGAGCGGGCTCATTTTATCATTCAGCCCTTCAGCTGTCGAGGATGTTTCATTTGTAACAACTAGAGTTTTGACTGAATTACTTTCACTGCATAGATCATCACGATACACTTTGAGGGCTTCTTGGGTTCTCTATCCTTATACACTATCTCAATCATATGCGTTTCAGAATGGGCTGGCAAGTAATTCTGATTGATGTTTGGAGTTTTCGAGCTCTGAACCACAATTTGGTTTGTATCGATAATCTCCTGGATGGAATTCTTCAAATGCCAACACTTTTCTCTGTTGTGCCCCGGAGCATCAAAATAATATGCACATCTGAGGGAATAATCCAAGTTCTTTGGAGGGGAATTTTGTAATTTCGACTCAATCGGCCTTAGCACATCCAACTGCCTCAACCTCTGAAACAAACTGGTATAAAACTCCCCAAGTGGGGTGAAAGTTTTCTTCCGCTGCAGCCTTTTATTTCTCTACTCTAGCCTGGGTCGAAAGCTTGGACCAGTAGGGTTTCGATATGTTTTTGGAGGTGGATAAGGATTCTCTGGAGCTGGTGCACACCATTGCGGGTAAGGAGGGGGTTGAGCATATGACTGTGTGTGGTGGACATGGTATTGGGGTGGTCTGACTGAATATTGAGGGTTTTATGTTGGGCAATAGTGTTGGGGTGGATTATATAGGGTCTTGGTGTAGGTTTGGGATTGGGGTCGAGGCTGGGTATAATGGTGCAGTGAAACCCTTGGTCCATGCCACGATCCTGAAGCGACCATAGCAACATCCTGGGTTTCTCTCTATCTTAGTCAAGGACAGGCGATCTGGGACAATATATAATTTGTACTAGAAATGTCGAGTGAAAGCCTGGGCTAAATCATCCTAGGTGTACCACCTGCTGTTGTCCTAGCGGTTGTACTACTCCAATGCTGCACCACTCAAACTTTGACTAAAATATGTCATTAGCAATTCATCTCTCCCACCAGCACCTCTCATTTTGCTACAAAATACTCTTAAGTGGGAAACGGGTCTCCATGCCCCTCGTACAAGTCAAACTTGGGCATTTTGACTCTGGCAGGCAACTGGAAATTAGGAAAAAAACATAGATCTTTATATGCCACACTCACTTGGCCACCTAACCCTTGCATATTGCTCAGCGACCGCTCAAAACTCTTTACCTTCCTAAATATCTCCTTTTTCTCCGTGTTTTTGGGTGGCTTCGCAGTTTTGGCATGAAGTTCAAAGTGAAGAGTGTCGGAGTAATGATTCGGGACTTTGAAGGTAGGCTCTGGAGCATAGTATTGGTGATCTTGGGCGTGGAATGCCAGCTCATTGGAAGATCGATGAAGGGTAGCTGGCGGAGGTGCTACGAAGACAAGGGTAGCATGCAGAGCAGGGTGGGTGATTGCTTTGGCTGGTGGAGCTTGGATGGCTTGGGAAGAGGTGCCAGGATAGTGATGGTAAGGGGTGAGGCTTGGTGTATGTTTTGGGAACAGATCAACAATGGTGGACTCTTGAGATTGAGCTAGTGGTGGGATAAAAGCAGGGTTGGTGGGGAATGACAGTGCAGGATGCCCCTTCATCCATGCCAGGTACATTTCGGCCATTTGGTGTTTCATCTTATGTACCTCTTCTTTCAAACCAAACTCAGATTCCTCCATCTCTTTTAGCGGTTCAATAACACTTGCGTCTAATTCTTTGCTAGCCATAATCACCTTGTGTTTAGACCTGGTGTTATACGGGTGACTTGCTAGAATGCCAAACAAACTAACCACCTTCACTTGGCACTTTCTCTCCTTTTTTTTTCACTCCTTCCTTTCTTTAGACACTATTGATTTTCCCACTTGGTCCTTGTCACTCCCTTTTTTTTGCACTCACTTTATTATCTCGTATTGCCATTCTTTCCTTCCACTCAGTTTTTTTTGGTTATGATCGAATCCTATGGGCATAGCCTACATATAATGATGCCTCATGAATCAGATCATTACGTACTTCAGGAGATAAATATGAAATAAAAGAAAGAAATATTTTTGGGTTTTAAAATTTTCATTTAATAAAAGCATTCTGATTTTCCTCTATTACAACGACTCCATCATACGAACTTAAGCACCAAAACAAGACGCCAAGTGGACTAACAGACTCCAAAACAAACTAAAATACAAACTCAAAAAATAAAATCAGGAATACATAAGTGCCTCTAATACTGCTCCAGGGGCCTGCAAGACATCAATCGATCTCGCTGCGGGCCTATGTGCCATATCTTCTTTGCGGCGATATAGGTCGTCCATTATTTGGCGGACAAATATCATCACTGCAGTGAAGAACATGGACCTGTTCATGTCCTCACATTTATTGAACTTCATCATAATATAGTCACAATTCTTCTAATCCTCTCCCTGATGATGCCCTTCTCTTAGAGCAGACGTCCAATCTGTTGAGATCTGGCCTCCAAAACTTGTGTCGCCATATGATTTTGCTCTTGCAATTGTTGCAGGTCCCCTTCTAGTTGTGACATCAATGCATGGCAATGCACTCTTTCCTCTTTAAAGTATTTTTCTTGCTTGGTCATTTCACTCTCAAGGGTATTGATCTTTTTCTTCAGACCCGTGATTCCTTTGTCGTACTTCTCCTTCAACTGTTGAACAAAACTTGCTTGATCTTCTATATTCCTGGCCTACTTTGCTCGGGCCTTTGCTAATTCACCCTTAGTCTTTTCTAAATCAACCCCATAGTAACAAATTTTCCTCCTAAGACTGTTTATAAGTTTTCATCTGTTCCACTCTTGACCGGGTTCTCAGCTGCTATTTCATCTTCTGGATTTGGGCTCGGAGGGCTTCATTTTCTTGGGCCAACCTTTTCTTTTCACCCTCATCCGCAACGGCTTGCAAAACCACTATCAAATTTAAGATATTTCATTTGCCCTTCCAACTTGCTTATGGTGACCCTATATTCATTTTCTTTGGTTAACCAATCCCATTATTCTTGTGATGCTTCACAAATTCTTGGAGGTGGGGTCTTTTAGCTAGTCTTCCAAACTCAACACTCTTATTATACCAAGAAAGGTAACCAGACGAGACTTCACCTTTGGACAATTCACACACTCGGGTGTTCGCCATCAAATATTGGCACTCACTCTAGATCTGGCGAACCACTGCTTCAGGAAATTGGCCTTCAGAGTGGATCTCGACTGCATGAACGCTAAGTTCTTCGTCTTTGGGGATTATTTGGCTTCGTCCCAGCTGTCTCAAAACTCGGTACGGGGCATAGGGTTGGATACTTCGAAGACCCATTAGGAGGAAGTGAGGGCCGGTGGCAAGAATATATACAATCTCATCAGCAGGAAGTCACCTCATCGTCCATTATATCTGATCTGCAGTTATGAAACAACTGTGGGATATCCAATCTCCAACCCGTTCTGGCATCTCGAACCCGTCGACCCTTGTACCAAACTCCTCGATCCAGCCTTTCCTTGTAGATTCGTAGCTGATGTATCGAGGATGATGACATATGTGCTCAATCATCCACATTTGTAGTAACACATTGCACCTTCGAAAAACTCTACTCTCGGAATATCTCAGCTAATATCATAGGTGTGAGGGTTTTCTTATCATTGGTAATCAAAACATTGACAACTCCAGCTACCCATAGATCAATATGCCTGTCTTTCCTGGAAAACACTAGAAGACCTAAGAATGTAACTATAAAAGAGAAGCATTTATGCTCTTCCCACTTTAGGCGGTTCCCTTTACTACAGATTCCGCTTCTCGGGTTTTCAATCCTCTTATATATCCATACCGCTGGTATATGAAGTGTAGAGTGGAAAATTCACTCGCCAAATCTGCGTACTGGACTTGCCTACTTATTTTTAGTAAATCTAGAACATGTACGGAGTGACGGCCCTTCGAGCGACCAGGTATTTATGTCTTAGCCCCTCTGTTCTCCCAGCACATCCCGCTATCTCCTCCAAAGTAGGTGTGAGCTTGAAGTCCAAGAAATGCAGAATGTTGTGAGCTAGGTCCCAAAATATCACCAGTGCTTTTATTATGTCTCCCCTAGGCCTAATATTTGTAATCCGGTGAGCTCCCCCCCTCCCCCCAAGTAATGGTTGACCATGTCTCGTCCTTGCTCACCCAAATCTTCCCACCATATGTGAAGTTCCAACGGGATCTTGGTCTTAACCTTTCTTGGTAAATTTTTACTCGTGCTGATTCTACACATTTATTAAGGTAATTGGTTTAAAATAAAGTGAGCTTTTGTTAAAAGCCGATAAAAGGGTTCATTTTGCAAAATTCAAATAAAAACACGTCTACTTTTGCAAACACAACCCTTCCGCACCTCAAAAGGAAAGATTTTAGGGCTGTGTTTGCTAAGTGGCCAAAAATGATGAAAAATTCATAGGTGGCCATTTCTGCCATGGCAGCCTTCCAGCGTCACGTCGGGACATTCAGCTATTTAGACAGAAATGGCATCACCTACTTTATTTGTGACAAATATGATGATATTTCAATATTTTGGTTATTTTTGCAAAAAAAAAGGCTGGATCCGATGAGGGTTGCCTACGTATCCCACATCCGTTGTGAATCAAACCCGCGTAGTTCGGTCAGTTTTGATGCGACAAAAAATATGAACCATTTTGAATTAACCACTTTTTATTTTTTTTTCAAAAATCTCCTTTTTTTAAAATTTCGGCAGAGTTTCACGATATTTTGAACGTTATTTTTGGGAAACGGGTTGAATTCTCTCTCATACCTCAACCTTGGTTTTTATTAAATTTTTCTTTCCTAATCTAGAAGCTGGTCAACATGCAAGCCGAAACAAATAAATGCACAGGTAGCACGTAAAAATGCATCAGTTGGTCTGTTATTTTGGGTAATCATGTCCAAGACGGACCCAACTCCTGTGTTGAGTCCCCTGAGTCAATTG
Organism: Nicotiana glauca; assembly: GCA_026770625.1. NCBI lineage: Eukaryota > Viridiplantae > Streptophyta > Magnoliopsida > Solanales > Solanaceae > Nicotiana > Nicotiana glauca. The sequence continues at coordinate 35,680 of MU700518.1, forward strand.
CATGTGATACAAAGAAGCGTTCCTACTACGGATCCGGCATGTGGATATATTATTCTTGGTTTAAAACCAGGGTGTATTCTTCCAGACCTGGCTTACCTGGGCGGACAACTCGAGCCGGGAGGGGAAGGGAGGTACGTACTGGGAACCAAAAGGCCATCCGGATTTGTAACTGATTCGATCCTCATTCTAAATTAGGGTGTGACACTAACAGAAAAGAAGTTACGCCAGCATGCACTTCCCATAAGATTAGATGAGAGGGGTTTCGCAGCAGTTTATATACAGCACAAATAATTTCAAAGCGGTAAAAAGAAGCATTTAGCAAATTAGGCCCAAACATGTAATAAAATTAGACAGTAAATAAAAGCCAAATATAACAATTATTCTAAGCTCAAATTCTTTAACCCTGAGTCGCCAGAGCTGTCACGCCTCCTTTTTCTACCCCGAAGGGGATATAAGAGAGGTTTTTCCAAGTAAAGTGACAATAATCGAAACGGGATTATTTATTCTAATTCAGAGTCGCCACTTAGGATAATTTATGGTGTCCCTAGTCACCGGTTTAAAATCCCGAATTGAGGAAGTTTGACTATGTTCTACAGTCCGCGAAACACAAAAATTCGGGTAAGCAATTTTGTTAACCCGGGAGAAGGTGTTTGGCATTCTCGGGTTCCGTATTTTTAGCACGATCACTCAACTATTATTATTGGCCTAATTATCTGATTAATTACATATTTTATACCTATTGCATTTCTAGCTTTTGACGGTTTTTAATTATTTATGGAATTATTCTGGAACAAATTACGATTGTCGTACACTTGTTGTACACTTGTTTGTTTGGTACACATTGTGAATTGTGTTACGGGAACCGTACCCACGATCTATAACACATTTAATTTTATTAACATTATTAGCAGTTGTGGCCGGGTCACATAAATGTTCCCCCGAATTTGTAAATTATATACCATAACTACGTCACAGGAATCGTACCCGTAGCTATGACAATTTTATTATATGCGCCTAAAGCAAACTAGGAAGGTTCGTAAATTATGTTCCTAACCTCATTTTTGATTCATGAAAGTCGCGCGATATAGCAGAAGAAAGGTTGGAGTCATTAACTGATTTGCTCATATGATTAAGGATTTCCATGCATTCAATCCAATTCAAAAAACTGGACTTTGGTCCGTTAGTTCATGAAAGTATCCGAACAACCAATCAATCTGCTTGACTTTCTTAACTTAAATTTCTATCAAGATATAGTTAATCCAAAAGCCTGAAAGCCTTTATCCTTTAATAAGCCCTTGCAAACAGAATTCCAAGTTCACTTTAACCATTAAAAATATGTCCAAATAAGAATTACACGAAAGAAGCACACGCACAAAAAAAATAATCAGTGTTCCCAAAACTCAATGAACATTCAATTTTCAAAATCAGATAAGATTACAATACTAAACACATGGAAATGTTAAATGAGATGACTGAAAGCAGGAAGCAGACTTTGGAAATTTTCACATAGTATCGATCAATGAAACAGATTAATAGCCTAACAACATACCCCATCATATATGGATCTCTAACTTCTCACATTACCAAAATTTCTCTCAATGTGGCTTGAAAAGGGCAACACAGGCAGTAAAAGAAAAGAAAATAATCACATGTACCTGAACACTTATAATTCACATGCTTCAAAGCTTGTGAATCTTGGATTCTAATAGTGACACTAAGCCTTCAAACAAGCACATAGATTCATTCTTTTACCCAACGCTCCAAAACAATGAAAGTCTCTCAAATACTCATCCATGTACAGAAACTAAAGAAGACAAGAAAAAGCACATCAAGCAGATTATTTATTTATCAAGAAGACAATTCTCTAATGTGTCAAACCAAATTTAGCAAACAGATCTAACAGCAAATAATTGAAACTCAACAAATCATAAATACTACATTAATAACAACTTGATCCTTCAGTTATCCTTGCAAGTCGCGAAGTCAGATCTCATGTTCATCCTCTAATTGTGAATTACAGAATGCTTTAGTCATCGATTACATCAAGCATTTCAAAATCAACTCTAACCTATCACTAGATATAAGGAGATTTTTGAGGAAACACATATAAAGATAAACTGAAACTTAAAATTTGAACATGAATTTTATATTGCAAATATATCTTTCAAAGAGACAACAAAGAAGAACATGCTTGCATTCCAATGACCACTCAAAGTTCAAGAGGCACCTGGATACATCAAAGAATAGAGTGATGTAAGAAATTCAACAACAAATAAGTACAGGACAACAGCAAATCACAGCAGTACGCTGCTTCAGCTTAATCCACGCTCGAATAAAAAATCCCAAAGAAAGTTTTCTACATTTTTTTTGCTGAAAAAATCAAAAGGAAATAGAACCAGTTACCAATGAAACAATAGCTGAATTTTTTTTGGAGTGTTTTTAGGGTCTGAAATCTGTCTAGAATGAAAGAGCAACTTTCTTTTTATAGGGCATCCAGAAAAAGCAATTAAAGAATATTCTGACCTAATTTCTTTTGATAGTACATCATATTGACAGAGAATAATGTACAACTATCCATTTTTCAGCATCTTTTTAAACAAATTCTGGACAGCGAATACTCTTTTAGAAATTTCTCTTAGGTCTGGGCTAATTATCATGGCCAAATGACCCAAGACAGGCCCAAGATATGGCCAGATGGCCCAAGCCAGGCCCAAGTCCAATACAACTTAGGCCTTGACTGATCAGGCCTTCATAGGCTAGCCTAGAACCAAATATCAGAGTGAACAACTGTCACAAATTGTCCCAGCACCATTTGAACAATCTGGAATTAATTAGTACCTAATCACTAACTAAATTCAATTAAATAACCACGGACCTACAGATATGCAAATCAATTAATAACTAGTTAATTTAGCTTGATTAACCTAAAAACTACACAACAGACCAATTAGACCCAAATGACCTTAAACAAACTAAGACTAATTCAAATAAGTAAATAATAAGAACTAATTCAAAACAAGCAAAAAATAAAACGAATTTACACAACTAAACAATTCAAACCAATTCAAACAAGTAAAATACCCGAATTAATCTAAATAAGTAGATGATAAAACTAATTTAAACAAATAAAAAAAATCGAAAAACAAAAACAAACAAAAACAAAAGAAAAGATAGAGGAAGGGTACTGGTTTTTAACCGGAATGAACATGACGACAGAAGCAACTCAACGAATGACGAGGGCGATGAACTTTGTTGGTCATCAATGGCCTTGGTCATAAGCCGGTGACTCTCGAAACGAATGAAGACTAACGCTAATCAATCGTTCTTAACAAGAACAATTACTTAACGTATGTCTTGAGTCAAATCGATCCTTGGAAGCATAGAAACTGGAGTTAGGAACAGATTAGGGTTTTTCCGAATTTCAGATTTGAAATTAAGGAAACTTGGTGGGGAATTAAAGGAAACTAATGGTAGATTTATGTTTAGGGTGGTATGAGGAGTGTAGGGTGAAAATTTGGGGTTAATTTGGACGACCTAATGTTTAGGGTGTGATTTTCGGATTTGAAATTGGAGGATTTGGGAGAAACTAACAAGGGATTAGTGTTTTGGAAGGGCTCAGGGTTACATGGTGTGAATTTGAGGCAATTTGGAGGTACTCCGCCGCCGTATGGCGATTTATGGGCGGGGGAGATGGGCGGAGCCGGCGAGGGGTTACAGGGCGGCTAGGGTTATGTGTTTAGAGAGATGAAGGCGAAAGTGAGGGGGGAAGGGTCTCTAGGGTTTCAAGGGATTTAGACAGTTTTATAGCTAAAGGATGGGCTGTTACGAGCCGTTGGATTAGAGGGGAGGGTAAACATCGTCGTTTTGCGGTGTAGGGATTGGACCGGGTATAGGAAATTGGATTGGGTTTGAACGGGTAAAGGGAATTAAATTTGGGCTAATTAAAATTTGGCCCAATATATCAAGACCAAACCTTTTCCAATTTACTTTTTTTTAATTAATTAAAATCCTAAATTAATCTAGTTTGCAAAATTAAGCTAATATAGCTATTATATTTACAAAATTGGTTGATGCTAAATTAAAGAAAAGAAAATTACTAATTTAGCATTAAAGGCTAAAATGTAAAAAGAAAGATATTTTTTGTGATTTTTATTTTAATAAAGCAATTAATTAACCAATTAATCCTAAAATATGAGCACAAAAATCTAATATGCAATGCATGAAATATTTTTGATATTTTTTGGGTATTTTTCATAATTTTGACAAAAATTAAACGTGCAAAAAAAAATGCAATTAATGAAAATCCTATTAAATTATAAATAATTTGGAAAAATTTATTTTCTTTAATTTTGTAGGAGTATTTTTAATAGGGCAAAAATCACAAGCTCACAAGACAGATGTATTCTTCTCTTTCAGACCAGTAGTTATAGTAATCTATATAAAGTTCGTGAGTTGTGACACCAGTTTCTGGGTGGTAACTATTTTTTTTTCCTGTTAATAGTATAAAGATGATCAGTTAATTATGTACTTCCGAATTTAATTCTGTTGATTTGGTTTTATTTAGTTTTAATTATAAAAGTAAAGGAAAAAGGGTGAAAAATTCTCTAACATTGGCATGCCTAGCGAGTGCGATATTAGGCGCCATCAGGATCCTGACGGTAGGAAATTCGGGCTGTGACAAGAATATTCACCAAGAGGTTGCTTAATCACCCTCATTTCCAGGCAATTTTGTTACCATAACATCCAACCAAAAGGGTGATGACACAATCACTAGTGAGCTTTTTCTCATCTTATTCAATGATTCAATATCATCACTATATCCTTCTAATACAGTAAAAGATTATCATGCAGAATACTAATACATAGTATTTCTCAAGTAAGGTATAACATCATCTGTAATGACTTGACCGGTCATTTTGTATTTTTGAACTTCGTTCCCTTAGATAATACTTTCGTACTTGCTTTAGCTAATTTATGACTTACGGGGATAGGCGGTTTGGAAGTTAGAAGAGTTTTGGGCAAGAATAAGTCTAGTTGCTTCTTTAAGTTTCTTTAAAAAGGTCAAGTTTACTTCGGTCAATATTTTGGGGAAACGGACCTGGAATCGTAATTTGACAATTTCTGAGGGTCCGTGGGAAAATATGGGACTTGTGCATATGCCCGGAATCGAATTCCGAGGTCCCTAGCCCGAGTAATGAAATTTTTAGTAAAATTGTTAAGTTTAAGTTTCAAAGATTCTAATAAACTAAGAAATCATTATTTTCATAAGTATCGAGTTCAGATTTCGATTTCGAAACTTGGTACAAGTCCGAAATATTAGTTAAGACCTACCCATAAAAATTTGGTGTCAATCCTAGTAGTTTAAAGGCGTTTTGACCCGTTGAAGTAGAATTAAGAACGTGAAGTTCAATGAATTGATTCACTTGGTTTTGGGGGTTGATTCCTCGATTTAGCATTGTTTTGGGTGTTTCGAGGGTTCGAGTAGGCCCACCTCGTGATTTCAGACTTGTCGGTATGTTCGGGCGGGGCTCGAGAGCCTCGAGCATGAAATGGTCGAGGTTCGAGTGAAGTTGAAAACTTAGGAAAAATCCCATCTGCTGCTTCTATCATAACTGCTTATGCGGCTCTTGGACTGCATAAGCGAGACTGCAGAAGCGATCGCCTAATCGCGGAAGCGGAAAGGACCAAGTCCTGGGAAAATCGCAGAAGCGGCCCCAGGGACCGCAGGAGCGGTCCGGCCCAGCTCCCTCTATTTCGCAGAAGCGGCCCTGGGATCGCATAAGCGATTCCGCCTATGCGGCCCCCAAGACCGCAAAAGGGGTCGAGGCCCAGTTGCCAAAAGCCGCATAAGCGGCCATTTTCCGCAGAAGCGAAAATCGCTGGGGACAGAANCCTGGGATCGCATAAGCGATTTCGCCTATGCGGCCCCCAAGACCGCAAAAGGGGTCGAGGCCCAGTTGCCAAAAGCCGCATAAGCGGCCATTTTCCGCAGAAGCGAAAATCGCTGGGGACAGAAGCTCATTTAATACGAGCTCAAGCTCATTTGTTCCATATTTCCATCAACACTTGGGCGATTTTGGGGGTTTCAAAGAGAGATTTTCCAGACATCATTAGAAGGTAAGTAATCCCCACTCTTTTTTATTTCAAATACATAAAAATTTTGGTAGGTTTAACACTAAAACTAGGTAAAATTCAAGAGATTAGAGTTTGATTTACGGTTTAACCAAAACTAAGATTTAATCCTATAATTTGCTACGAAATAAACTAGAAATCATATATTTGTGATCCTTAGGTGATAGAGAACAACTCCCTTCGAAAAATATTGGAATCTGGGCACGTGGGCCTGGGGTCGGAATTTGGGAAACACGTATTTATGGGTAGGAAATTGTATAAAAAATTATAACACAACCTCTTAAGCTCGTATTGACTAGTTCTTGCTTATTTTAATTAGTTGGTGGTCGTTTGGCTATGAATTGAGGGTTGAGCTTATTCTTGATATCGGCAGTGCGTTTCAGGGCGAGGTGAGTCTCCTTTCTAACCTCGTAAGAGGGAATTGTCCCCCTTAGGATCTATGTTTGAGTATTTGCTGCTAAATTTGGGGACATCGCAAGCGTTAGGTGACGAGAGCCCGTGCGTAGCTACTACTATGTTAAATGTCCGGGTAGCTTAGGACATACAGCATGCCTATTAAATATAACTCATATGTTAAATCGTTATCATGAACACCTAGTGTGTACTGGAGACTTAAAAAGGGAATATGAACGTGTTTCTATAGTTATTTGAGTTTGATTTGGTATCTTTGACTATTTATGTGTCATGCGTGTGAACTTGATATTTCCTTCTTAATTGTGGATCGGGTCGATCGCCTCGGTATGAATAGATGCATCTATAGGTGCGATGTTGATCACGCCCAAAGTGTATCCTCTAAATAGGATTCTGCGGACGTTGTAAATAAAACCCAAGTATTAAGCTCAGGGTCGAATCCACAGAGAGTCAACCTAACAACTGCTATTTCTAAACTCACTCACTTCTCAGAACCAGCTTCCAAATACTTTTTGTATCAATGTTGAGTTTTCTTTATAAACTAAAATTGTGTA
>MU700518.1:46080-84470 GCA_026770625.1 Nicotiana glauca
ACCCATTTTGTACCTACAATTCATAAAAGACACTACTAAGAGCATTTTGTCATCATATATATCATCAAAACAACATAAAAATGTGATTATTTAGGGCATGATTATAGTCAAATTCACCTATTATCAGCTGTCGACCCTCGGCAAGTGCACAATTTATTTCAGTTGGTTTGGGCTGTCGTCTCGGTATTATGTGCTCATGTTAATTTTAGAAAAGCTTATACATACTTTGTTTTGCCATTGTCTCACATGGTATATTATAAACTTGATGCTGTGAAATTCTTGACACATACCACTTGCCATATACTGTTGATACTTGTAAATTCCATGATTTGAACACATCTTACTTAGATATATATATATATATATATATATATATATATACAATGTTAGACCCTAGTAAGTATCGAGTCGACCTCTCATCTCTACTTCTTTGAGATTAGACGGGATACTTACTGGGTACATGTTGTTTATGTACTCATGCTACACTTTTGTACTTAAATGTACAGGGTTTGAGGCGGGTGGATCCGGACGTCACTCTGGTGCATATCAGTGAGCCCTTTTGGGATTTCTATGGTGAGTTGCACTCCCTTCTTGCCGATCCGTAACCGAAGAAGTCTTCCTTGTATTTTTTTGTTATTTCTGTCTATCCTGATTCAGACAGTATAATAGGGTATTATTCATGTTATGTATATTCTACTAGTTGCCCGTAGCTTGTGACACTAGGTTCTGGCACACACAGTAGTAGACGTTATTTTTGGGTTGTATGACTGTCTTTACATCTTATCGATCTTTACTGGTTTATTGCTTAAATTGGAAAAAGATTTTATTTTTTTATAACTTGGGTAAGGGGGAAAATGGAAATTTAGTTATTCTTCCGCGTAGGCTAGCCTGACAAATGGTGTCACGCACCATCATGAACTATTTTGGAAAATGGGTCGTGACAACATGGTATCAGAGCACTAGGTTCACGTAGGTCTCTCAAGTTATGGGCAAACCTAATAGAGTCTTGCAGATCAATACGGAGACGTCTGTATTTATCTTCGAGGGGCTATAGGGTGTTAGGAAAGACTACTCTTTATTCATTCTTCATCGTGCAGTGGTCAGTGTACTAAGTTTCCTCTTTTATTCTCTCACAGATGGTGAGGACTCGTACCACCGACGTTCCGGACCCGGAAGGAGCTGCTCCCCCCATTGCCAGAGGCCGAGGTAGAGGCCGGGGGAGGGCACCGACCTGTGGTAGGGGACGAGGCATCCCAGAGATATCCCAGTTGCACCACCAACAGACCCTGTGAGGGATCCCACCACTCAGGAGCAAGGCGAGGCGCCCGCAGCTGGGCCGTATGCTTCGGTTCATGGACACCATGACTTAGGCTGGTTTATTTCCAACGGACCCAGCTACTTCACAGGCAGGAGGTGGAGCCCAGACCCCTACTGCTCAGGCTCCAGTGAATGCGGCAGCGGTATATCAGACTCTGGGTGCACTACCCACAGAGGGGGTTCAGCCAGTTGCTGCAGTGGTACCCCAGCCTAGGCCAGTTGTGGAGTTCGATCCACAGAAGTTACTAGACAGATGAAGCAGACTTCAGCCCCCAGTCTTCGAAGGTGAGTGTCATGAGGACGCCCAGGATTTCATCGACAGGTGCAGGTACAGACTGCACGCTATGAGGATATTGGAGTCGCATGGAGTCGACTTCAGTACTTTTCAGCTTGAGGGTAGGGCCCGTAGATGGTGGCAGTCCTATGTTCTTGGTAGGCCCGCCGGTTCTCCTTCTATCACTTTGGGTCAGTTCGTACAGCTATTCCTTGACATGTATATTCTGCCCTCTGAGAGGCAAGAGCTACAGTATCAGTTTGAGAAAATTGAGCAGGGTCAGATGTTTCTGACCGACTACGAGGGCAGGTTTTCTGAGTTGTCTCGCCATGCACTTATGATACTTCCCACAGACGTAGAGAGAGTGCGCAGGTTTGTTGCCGGATTGTAGTCCAGTATTCGATCGGGTATGGCCTGAGAAGTGGAGATGGGTATAGAGTATCAGCTTGTGGTCGAGATTGCTCGCTGGGTTGAAGGATATCGTCAGAGGGGTAGGGAGCAGATACAGCAGGACAAGAGAGCCAGATTCCTTGGAGAGTTTAGAGGTGCCCCAGCTAGGGGCAAAGGTCAGTATGGGAGGGGTCAGCCCAGTAGGCCTCCATCTTCAGCACCACCACCTCCTGCCCGGGGTGGTCTAGCATGCCCCTATTTCAGTGCCATGCCAGAGAGTTCCTATCGTCTGCCAGCTATTCAGGGTTCTTCAAGTGGGTATTCAGGCCCTCAGGGTTCTTCTGGTCCCTACTTCAGTGCTATGCTGGAGACTTCATATCGTCCACCGACTATCCAGGCTCCTCCCATGGGATCTACGAGTGATCAGGGACAGTCATCAGGGCAGCAGGCCGCCGTACCACATTATTTTGAGTGTGGTGACCCAGGCCACATGAGGAGTTACTGCCCCAGGCTTAGGGGCAAGGCAGTACAGCAGGGGTAGTAGCCCACGACTCCAGCACCAGCGGCCTAGCCATCTAGAGGTGGAAGGCAGAGTGGTAGAGGCCGATCCAGAGGTAGAGGCCAGACTAGGAGAGGTCAGCCAACTACTCCTCAGTCAAGTGGAGGCCAGACGGCCGGTGATCCAGCTAGATTCTACGCTCTCCTGGCCAGGCCGGATGCATTGGCCTCAGATTCCGTCATCAAAGGTATTACCTCCGTCAGCGGTAGGGATGCATCGGTATTATTTGATCCATGGTCCACTTATTCTTATGTATCAGCACTATTTGCTCGTTTCCTGGCTATTTCCCCTGAGCCCTTGGGTGTTCATATTCATGTGCCCACTCCTGTGGGCGATTCTGTGGTTGTGAACCGGGTCTTTCTATGGTTTTGAGACTAGAGCAGATCACCTGTTTCTCGATATGATCGACGTTGAGGTTATCCTGGGCATGGATTGGTTATCTCCATATCATCCTGTTCTAGATTGCCATTCCAAGACTGTTTCTCTAACGATGCCAGGGTTGCTGAGATTGGAGTGGAAGGGTTCCACAATTGACACGCCTAGCAGGGTCATTGCTTTCCTGAAGGCTCAGCGCATGGTGGAGACGCCGTGCTTGGCTTATCTAGCTTATGTGCGAGACACCGCTGCAGAGTCTCCGATGATTGATTCAGTGCCAGTAGTCCGAGAGTTCGTCGATGTTTTTCCTTCTGATCTTCCTGGCATGCCTCCAGACCGTGATATTGATTTCTGTATTGACTTGGCTCCAGGCACTCAGCCTATATCTATCCCACCGTATCATATGGCTACTAAGAAGCTGAAGGAGCAGTTGGAGGAGTTGTTAGCAAAGGGGTTTGTTAGGCCTAGTGTATCGCCGTGGGGTGCACCAGTGTTATTCGTGAAGAAGAAGGATGGGACTATGCGGATGTGCATTGATTACTGCTAGTTGAACAAGTTCACCATCAAAAACAAGTATCCATTGCCCCGTATTGATGATTTGTTCGATCAGTAGTAGGGTGCTAGGGTGTTCTCTAAGATTGACCTGAGGTCAGGGTATCATCAGCTGAAGATTCGGGATTTAGATGTTCCAAAGACCGCATTCAGGACGATATATGGCCACTATGAGTTCCTGGTGATGTCATTTGGCTTGACTAATGCTCCAGCAGCGGTTATGGATCTGATGAATAGAGTGTTCAGACCCTATATCGACTCTTTTGTCATCGTCTTCATTGACGACATCTTGATATACTCACTTAGCCTGGGGGAGCACGAGCAGCATTTGAGAGTAGTGCTTCAAACCTTGCGAGAGCAGAAACTTTATGCTAAGTTCTCCAAGTGTGAGTTTTGGCTAGAGTCAGTGGCATTCTTGGCGCATACAGTGTCAGGAGAGGGTATTAAGGTGGATCCCAAGAAGATTCAGGCAGTTCAGGGTTGGCCACGTCCTACTTCAGTTACCGAGATTAGGAGCTTCTTGGGGTTAGCAGGCTATTACCGGCAATTTGTGCAGGGCTTTTCATCTATTGCATCACCTCTGACCAGATTGACCCAAAAGGGTGCCCCATTCTGTTGGTTTGATAATTGTGAGGAGAGCTTCCAGAAGCTCAAGACAGCTTTGACCACGACACCAGTTCTTGTATTGCCTTCCGGTTCAGGGATGTATACAGTGTATTGTGATGCTTCTCGCATTGGCTTGGGGTGTGTATTGATGCAGAAGGGGTGAGTTATTGCATATGCTTTACGTCAGTTGAAGGTTCATGAGAAAAATTACTCTGCACATGATCTAGAGTTGGCGGCGATTATTCATGCTTTTAAGATAAGGAGGCACTACTTATACGGAGTGCCATGTGAGGTTTATGCAGACCATCGCAGCTTGCAGCATTTGTTCAAGCAGAGGGACCTTAATTTGAGGCAGCGCAGGTGGCTTGAGTTACTAAAGGATTATGACATCACCATTCTTTATCATCCAGGCAAGGCAAATGTGGTTGTGGATGCCTTGAGTAGGAAGGCGGAGAGCATGGGTAGCTTAGAATTCATTCCTGCTGAGATGAGACCATTAGCTTTGGACATTCAGTCTTTAGCTAACAGACTTGTGAGATTGGACATTTCAGAGCCCAGCCGGGTCATAGCATGTGTGGTTGCTCAGTCTTCGTTATTGGAGGAGATTAAGGCCCGACAGCTCGATGATCCATATTTGGCAGTTCTTAGAGAGACGGCACTTTCGAAAGGTGCCAAGGAGATTTCTATTGGCGAGGATGGTGTGTTACGACTTCAGAGCCGTGTTTGTGTTCCTAATGTTGATGTCTTGAGAGAGAGGATCTTAGAGGAGGCCCACAGTTCGAGATACTCCGTTCATCCAAGTGCTATGAAGATATATCGTGACTTGAGGCAGCATTACTGGTGGCGGAGGATGAAGAAGGACATTGCGGAGTATGCAGCTAAATGTTTGAATTGCCAGCAGGTCCAGCATAAGCACCAAAGGCCAGGTGGCCTACTTCAGCGGATGCCCATTCCGGAATGGAAGTGGGAGCGCATCACTATGGATTTCGTGGTTGGGCTGCCGCAGACTCAGCGGAAGGTTGATTCAGTGTGCGTTATTGTGGATAGATTGACCAAATCCACCCATTTTATTCCAGTGGCGACTACTTATACGACAGAGAGGTATGCTCAGATTTACATTCGAGAGATAGTGAGATTGCACGGTGTGCCTGTCTCCATCATATCAGACATAGGCCCTCAGTTCACTTCCCATTTCTGGAGAGCTGTTCAGAGCGAGTTAGGGACCCACGTGGAGCTTAGCACGTCATTTCATCCTCAGACCGACGGGCTGTCGGAGCGGATAGTTCAAATTTTAGAGGATATGCTTAGAGCATGTGTGATTGACTTTGGAGGGCAGTGGGACTAGTTCTTACCCTTGGTAGAGTTTGCATATAATAACAGCTATTAGTCCAGCATAGAGATGGCCCCGAATGAGGCATTGTATGGTCGGCGTTGTCGTTCTCCTATCAGATAGTTTGAGCCTAGTGAGGCTAAGTTGCTTGGTACAGATTTGGTTCAGGACACCTTGGATAAGGTAAGGCTGATTCAGGAGAGGCTCCGCACAGCTCAGTCCAGGTAGAAGAGTTACGCATATCAGAAGGCGCGTGATGTATCATTCATGGTTGGCGAGAAGGTTCTCTTGAAGGTTTCTCCTATGAAGGGCATTATGAGGTTCGGGAAGAAGGGCAAGTTGAGCCAAAGGTTTATTGGCCCTTTGAGGTGTTGAGGTGAGTGGGAGAGGTTGCCTATGAGCTTGCCTTACCTCCCAGTTTATCAGGAGTTCATCCAGTCTTCCATGTGTCAATGCTTCGGAAGTATCATGCCGACTATTCGCATGTGCTGGATTTCAGTACCATTCGGTTAGATGAGAGCTTGGGCTATGAGGAGGAGCCAGTTTCCATTGTTGATAGACAGGACTGCCAGCTGAGGTCTAAGAGGATTTCTATGGTAAGAGTCCAGTGGAGGGGCCAACCAGTCGAAGAGGCGACCTGGGAGTCCGAGGAGGACATGCGGAGCCGATATCCCCACTTATTCAGTAGTCCAGGTACTTTTCTATGTCCGTTCAAGGATGAACGTTTGTTTAAGGGGTGGAGGATGTAACGACTTGACTGGTCGTTTTGTATTTTTGAACCCCGTTACCTTAGATAATACTTTCCGCACTTGCTTTAGCTAATTTATGACTTGCGGGGACAGGCGGTTTGGAAGTTAGAAGAGTTTTGGGCAAGAATAAGTCTAGTTACTTCTTTAAGTTTCTTTAAAAAGGACAAGTTTGACTTCGGTCAACATTTTCGTGAAACGGACCCGGAATCGTGATTTGACAATTTCTAAGGGTTCGTGGGAAAATATGGGAGCTGGGCATATGTCCGGAATCGAATTCCGAGGTCCCTAGCCCGGGTAATGGAATTTTTAGTAAAATTGTTAAGTTTAAGTTTCAAAGATTCTAATAAACTAAGAAATCATTATTTTCATAGGTATCGGGTTCGAATTTCGATTCTAAAACTTGGTACAAGTCTGAAATATCAGTTAAGACCTACCCGTAAAAATTTGGTGTCAATCCGAGTAGTTTAAGGGCGTTTTGACCCGTTGAAGGAGAATTAAGAACTTGAAGTTCAATGAATTGATTCATTTGGTTTTGGGGGTTGATTCCTTGATTTAGCGTTGTTTTGGGTCTTTCGAGGGTTCGAGTAGGTCCCCTCGTGATTTCAGACTTGTCAGTATGTTCGGGCAGGGCTCGGGAGCCCCGAGCATCAAATGGTCGAGGTTCGAGTGAAGTTGAAAACTTAGGAAAAATCCCATCTGCTGCTTCTATCATAACTTCTTCTGCAGCTCTTGGACCGCAGAAGCGAGACCGTAGAAACGGTCGCCTAATCGCGGAAGCAGAAAGGACCAAGTCCTGGGAAAATCTCAGAAGTGGCCCCAGGGACCGCAGAAGCGGTCCGGCCCAGCTCCCTCTATTTCGCAGAAGCGGCCATGGGATCGCATAAGCGATTCCGCCTATGCAGCCCCCCAAACCACAAAAGCTGTCGAGGCCCAGTTGCCAAAAGCCGCATAAACGGCCTTTTTCCGCAGAAGCGGGATTGGCTCTGCAGAAGCGGAAATCGCTGGGGACAGAAGCTCATTTAATATGAGCTCAAGCTCATTTCTTCCATATTTCCATCAACATTTGGGCGATTTTGGGGGTTTCAAAGAGAGAGTTTCCACACATCATTGCAAGGTAAGTAATCCCCACTCATTTTTATTTCAAATACATAAACATTTGGTAGGTTTAACACTAAAACTAGGTAAAATTCAAGAGATTAGAGTTTGACCTAGAGTTTAACCAAAACTAAGATTTAATCCTATAATTTGCTACAAAATGAACTAGAAATCATATATTTGTGATCCTTAGGTGATACAGAACAACTCCCTTCGAAAAATATTGGAATCTGGGCACGTGGGCCTGGGGTCGGAATTTGGGAAACACGTATTTATGGGTAGGAAATTGTATAAACAATTATAACACAACCTTTTAAGCTCGTATTGACTAGTTCTTGCTTATTTTAATTAGTTGGTGTTCGTTTGGCTACGAATTGAGGGTTGAGCTTATTCTTGATATCGGCAGTGCATTTCAGGGCGAGGTGAGTCTCCTTTCTAACCTCGTAAGAGGGAATTGTCCCCCTTAGGATCTATGTTTGAGTATTTGTTGCTAAATTCGGGGACATCGCAAGCGTTAGGTGACGAGAGCCCGTGCGTAGCTACTACTATGTTAAATGTCCAGGTAGCTTAGGACATACAGCATGCCTATTAAATATAACTCATATGTTAAATCGTTATCATGAACACCTAGTGTGTACTGGAGACTTAAAAAGGGAATATGAACATGTTTCTACAGTTATTTGAGTTTGATTTGGTATCTTTGACTATTTATGTGTCATGTGTGTGAACTTGATATTTCCTTCTTAATTGTAGATCGGGCCGATCGCCTCGGTATGAATAGATGCATCTATAGGCACGCTGTCGAACCTCGGCAAGTGCACACTTTATTTCAGTTGGTTCGGGTCGTCGCCTCGCTATTATGTGCGCATGTTAATTTTAGAAAACCTTATACATGCTTTGTTTTGCCATTATCTCACATGGTATATTATAAACTTGATGCTGTGAAATTCTTGACACATACCACTTGCCATATACTGTTGATACTTGTAAATTCCATGATTTGAACACATCATACTTATATATATATATATATATATATATATATATATATATATATATATTAGACCTTAGTAAGTATCCAGTCGACCTCTCGTCTCTACTTCTTCGATATTAGACGGGATACTTAATGGGTACATGTTGTGTATGTACTCATGCTACACTTCTGTACTTAAATGTACAAGGCAGGTGGATCCGGACGTCACTCTGGTTCATATCAGTGAGCGCTTCTAGGACTTCTACGGTGAGCTGCACTCCCTTCTTGCCGATCCGCAGCCGAAGAAGTCTTCCTTGTATTTTTTTGTTATTTCTGTCTATCCTTATTCCGACAGTAGGATAGGGTATTATTCATGTTATGCATATTCTACTAGTTGCCCGTAGCTTGTGACACCAGGTTCTGGCACACACAGTAGTAGACGTTATTTTTGGGTTGTATGACTGTCTTTGCATCTTATCGATCTTTACTGGTTTATTGCTTAAATTGGAAAAATATTTTATTTTTTTTATGACTTGGGTAAGGGGGGAAATGGGAATTTAATTATTCTTCTGCATAGGCTTGCCTGACAAATGGTGTCAAGCGCCATCATGACCTATTTTAGAAAATGGGTCGTGACATCATCTCAAATGAAATGAAACTTGCCTTCCATACAAGTACCTTTTGAAATATCTTTCAACACATCTAAGAATTTTGTTTTCCTTTTGGTATCTTCTATATTATAATACCAAAGTTAAAAATTTTAAATATAGAAGCAACTTTAACTTCTACAGGAATATCTCAAACTAGTAGGAAACAAGTCATAATTCAAAGATTTTTCAATTCAAATGACTAAAACACCCAAAGCAAAGTAATTTTTCTGAGTCAGAAGCACAATATATATTTTCCATCTTCCAATACAAATTTTCTTCGGGAAAAAATCTCAATTTTTGTAAGGCTTCAACATTATAATTTTAATAAGTTTTTTTTCACTTTTCTCTTCTTTAGATCAGGCTACATAACTCGGGCAAGATACTCTGACTCTCTCACTTTCAAAAATTTCAAGTTAATCAAATACTCTTTTCACGACTCATAATTATTCACTTCACCTAATACTCCAATATAAATCATAAGCACATTCAAAATTAGAAGACATTATATGTATCATATCTTGAGGCTAAAGTTCATGTGGATATTAATTATATTCTCGATAATAACTAGGAAAGAATAAAAACATAGGAGCTATAGTCCAATTACTCGAACCTATTATTTAAATATTATATACCACAAAAACATGTCCTGTCATGACCCATTCTCATAATAGGTCATGATGGCGCTTGACACCGTTGCCAGGCAAGCTAACGCGGAAGTATAATCAAGTTCTCATTTTTACTTTTATCTAAATTAAGCGCAGCAGATTCTCAGATTTAAGGTTTAGGTCAGGAATGATCAATAATGTATCAAAGTGATAATACAAAAAATTAAATGTCTACTCGAGTTTGTGCCAAGACCTGGTGTCACAAGTAATGGGCATCTAGTCGAATATACAAAAGAATATCTCTATCCTACTGTCTGAGATAGAAAAGACAACAAAAGTAAGAAAAGACTCCATCCGGATGCTGGACGACATAGGAAGGGAGCAGCTCACCATTGAAGTCTTGGCCTAGGAATCAGGGGCGCGCACTAGATTGGTAGCCAGATGAACCTGCCTCAGATCCTGTACAATTAATTAAAGAAGCATAGTATGAGTATATAAACAATATGTACCTAGTAAGTATCCCATATAATCTCGAAGAAGTAGAGACGAGAGGTCGGCTTGATACTTACTAGGGTCAAAATAATATAATAAAGTGCTATGCTAAGCATGGGGATAATCAATAATCAACAGTTTATAATAAGGGGTAACATCATGTTCTTCACAATATTCCAGTTAACTATTTACTTCTCGAAATATTAGCTAAAACAATTCAAGTATAAGTTTACATATAGATATCATGCGCATATATGCCGAGGTCGACGGCCCGATCCAACAACAAAATAAACTATGCACTGCCGAGGGTCAAATGGTGCGAACCATAGGTGCATCTATTTATACCGAGGCGATCAGCCCAATTCACAAACAATAAGAAATATCAAGAGCACACTCGAAGGCGCATTTATATTAAATAAATTCGTACAATGGTTCACAAGTATACATATACACTATTATTCCGTTTCAAGTCTCTAGCATATCCTAGGTGATCATATTAGCAATAATTATATAGATATTCACAATTATGACATGATCTGGGTCCTAGACTATCCAGCCAATTAACATAATAATAGCTACGCACGGACTCTCGTCACCTAGTGCGTACGTAGCCCCCATATTTAGAAATAATTACTCCATTATTATACCTATGGGGACAATTCTCTCATACAAGGTTAGAAGGGAGACTTACCTCGCTCCAAGGTATACTTCAAACGCCAAAAACAACTCCAAACCTTCAATTCGGAGCCGAACTATCCCAAACTAGATAGACAAAGTAAGAACTAGTCAATATAGACTAACAAGATTATATTTTAGCTATTTAAGCAATATTTCCAACCTTCAACCCAATTTTCCTAAAATCCGACCTCGGGCTCACGTGCCCGAATTCCAAAAATTTTCAAAAGAAGTTATTCTCTAAAATCCAAGGATCAATAATATATTATTTCTAACTAAATAATAATTTTCGTGGTTAAATCTAATTTTTAGCAAAACCCTAGGTCTTGCTCTAACCCCTTGATTTTACCAAGTTTCTAATGTTTAATCTACCTAATACGCAAGAAAACTAAGGATGGGTGGAAAAGACTAAACTCACAATGCTAAGTGAAGACCTTCTCTCAAAAGCTCCCAAATCGCCCAAAGGAGGAGTGAAAATGTCAAAAAAAATGGCTTAGAACCCGTCTTTAAAGAACCTACTAGTTTAGTGATATCGGCATCTGCGGTCAGGGGACTACATTTGCAGTCCTTCATCTGCAAGAATTAGACCGCCTCTACTAAAAGGGGAGGGAAAGCTGGGACCGCATCTACGGTCTCAGGGCCGCATCTACGGTTTCCTGGCCTGGCCACCTGGGCCGCATCTGCGGTACAAGAATCGCAGATGCGGTTATGATAGAAGCAACAATCCTTCAGCCCTTTTCAAAAATTTCCACTTCACTCGAGCCTCATCCGATTGACGCTCGGGGCTCCCGAGCTCCGCCCGAACATACCGATAAGTCTGAAATCACGAGATGGACCCACTCGAACCTTCGAAATACCCGAAATAATGATAAATCTAGAAATCACTCCCTAAAACCAAATGAATCAAACTTATGAACTTCAAGTTTTTAATTTTCCTCCAACGGGCCAAAAAGCCCTAAAACCACTCAGATTTACACCTATTTTTACAGGCAAGTCTTAAATGATATTTCGGACCTATATCAGGCTTCGAAATCGAAATACGAACCCGATACCTAGGAAATCAATGATTACTTAGTTTCTTTAAATCCTTAAAACTTTAGATTAACAATTTCTAATAAAAATTCACTACTGGGGCCAGGAACCTCGGAATTCAATTCCGGGCATACGCCAAGGTCCCACATTTTCCTACGGACCCTCCGGGACCGTCAAATTACTAAATCTGGGTCTGTTTGCTAAAAATATTGACCAAAGTCAAACTTAGTCTTTTAAGAAAATCCTAAGGAATGAAATGGACATTTTTCACCCAAAACTATTCCAAATCCCGAACCAATCGTCCTCGCAAATCGTATATTAGCTAAAGCAAGCACAGAAAGTTTTATTGAAAGGAAAGGGGTTCTAAAAGGCAAAATGACCTGGCGGTCGTTACGTTCTCCACCTCTAAAACAAACTTTTGTCCTCAAACGGACATAGAAAAGCACCTGAGCTGCTGAATAAATGGGGATATCTACTTCGCATGTCCTCCTCGGACTCCCAGGTCACCTTCTCGGCTGGTTGGCCCCTCCACTGAACCTTTACCGCAGAAATCCTCTTGGATCTCAACTGGCTATCATGCCTATCAATAATGGCAACTGGCTCTTCCCCAGAGCCCAAGCTCTCATCCAGCTGAATAGTACTAAAGTCTAACACATGGGAAATGTAGGCATGATACATTCGAAGCATCGACACATGAAAAATTGGATGAACTCTCGATAAGCTAGAGGGTTACGCAAGCTCATAGGCAACCTCCTCAACTCTCCTCAACAGCTCAAAAGGGCCAATAAGCCTTAGGCTCAGCTTGCCTTTCTTCTCGAACCTCATAATGCCCTTCATGGGCGAGACTTTCAAGAGAACCTTCTCGCCAACCATAAATGATACATCCCGCGCCTTCTGATCCGCGTAACTCTTCTATCTAGGCTGAGCTGTGCGAAGCCTATCCTGAATCAACTTCACCTTATTCAAGGAATCCTGTACCAAGTTTGTACCATACAACTTAGCCTCACCAAGCTCAAACTATCCGATAGGGGAACGACAACATCGACCATATAGGGCCTCGTACGAAGCCATCTCAAATCTGGACTGATAGCTGTTGTTATATGCAAACTCCGCCAAGGGTAAGAACTGATCCCACTACCCTCCAAAGTCAAACACACAAGCTCTAAGAATATCCTCTAAAATCTGAACTGTCCGCTCCGACTGCCCGTCGGTCTGAGGATGAAATACTATGCTAAGCTCTGTACGGGTCCCCAACTCACACTAAACGGCTCTCCAGAAATGGGAAGTGAACTGAGGACCTCTATCTGATATGATGGAAATAGGAACACCGTGCAATCAGACTATCTCTCGAATATAAATCTGAGCATACCTCTTTGTTGTATAAGTAGTAGCCACTGGAATGAAGTGGGCCAACTTGGTCAACCTATAAACGATGAACCATACTGAATCAAACTTCCGCAAGGTCCGTGGCAACCTAACTATGAATTCCATGGTAATGCTTTCCCACTTCCACTCTGGTATAGGCATCTACTGAAGTAGGCCACCTGGTCTCTGATGTTCATACTTGACCTGCTGGCAATTCAAACACCTAGCCATATACTCCACTATGTCTTTTTTCATCCTCCGCCACTAGCAATGCTGCCTCAAGTCACGAGACATCTTCATAGCTCCGGGTGAATAGAATACCGCAAACTATGTGCCTCCTCTAATATCCTTTTCCTCAGACCATCAATATTAGGAACACATAGATGACTTTAGAGTCGCAAAACACCATCTTCGCCAATTGAAACCTCCTTGATACCTCCCTGAAGCACTGTCTCTCTGAGGACTGCCAAATGTGGATCATCGAACTATCGTGCCTTTATCTCCCCCAGTAATGAAGACTAAGCAACCATACGTGCAAGAACCTAACTAGGCTCCAAAATATCCAACCTCACAAGCGTGTTAGCCAAGGACTGAATGTCCAAAGCTAGTGGTCTCTCTGTTGCTGGAATAAATGCCAAGCTACCCATACTCTCTACCTTTCTGCTCAAGGCATCCGCGACCATATTTGCCTTGCCCGGATAATAAACAATGTTGATGTCATAATCCTTTAGTAACTCAAGCCACCTGTGCTGCCTCAAATTAAGATCCCTGTGCTTGAATAAATGCTGCAAGCTGCGATGATGGGTGTAAACCTCACATGACACCCAATAGATAATTCTTCAATATCTTAAGAGGATGAACAATTATGGCCAACTCTAGATCGTGCACCAGGTAGTTCTTCTCATGAATCTTTAGTTGACACGAAGCATATGCAATAACTCACCCCTTCTACATCAATACACATCCCAAACCAATACGTGAGGCATCACAATACACCATATATATTCCCGAGCCGGAAGGCAATACAAGAACTGGTGCTGTAGTCAAGGCTGTCTTGAGCATCTGGAAGCTCTCCTCACAATCATCAGACCAGCGGAATAGAACACCCTTCTGGGTCAATCTAATCAAAGATGATGCAATAGATGAAAATCCCTGCACAAATCATCGGTAATAACCTGCTAGCCCCAGGAGACTCTCAATCTCGCTCACTAAAGTAGGACGTGGACAACTCTGAACTACCTCAATCTTCTAGGGATCCACCTTAATACCCTCTCATAACACAACATGTCCCAAGAATGCCACTGACTCTAGCCAAAACTCGCACTTGAAGAATTTAGCATATAGCTTATGTTCCCGCAAGGTATGAAGCACTACTTTCAAATGCTGCTCATGCTCTCCTAAGCTGCGAGAATATATCAAGATGTCATCAATAAAAACAATATCAAATGAATCAATATAAGGCCTAGACACCCTATTCATCAAATCCATGAACTCTACTGGGCATTAGTCAAGCCAAAGGACATCACTAAAAACTCATAATGGCCATATCTAGTCCGGAATGTAGTCTTCGGAATATCTGAGTCCTGAATCCTCAACTGATGATACCCTGACATCAGGTCTATCTTAGAGAACACCCTAGAACCCTACAATTGGTTGAATAAATCATCGATACATGGCAAGAGATATTTGTTCTTGATGTTTACTTTGTTCAACTGGCAATAATCAATGCACATCCGCATAGTCCCATCCTTCTTCTTCACAAATAACACTGGTGCACCCCAAGATGACACACTGGGCCTAACAAACCCCATCACAAACAACTCCTCAAGCTGCTCCTTCAACTCATTCAACTCTTTAGGATCCATACGGTATGGTAGAATAGATATAGGCTGGGTGCCTGGAGCCAAATCGATACAAAAATCAATATCACAATCTGGTGGCATGCCAGGAAGATCGTAAGGAAAAACATCGATAAACTCTCAAACCACTGGAACATAATCAATCATCGGGGGCTCTGCGGTGGTGTCCCGAACATAAGCTAGATAAGCCAAACACCCCTTCTCGACCATATGCTGAGCCTTCAGGAAAGAAATAACCCGACTAGGTGTATCAGCTATGGAACCCTTCCACTCCAACCTTGGCAACCCTGGCATCACTAGTGAAATAGTCTTGGCATAGCAATCTAGGACAGCGTGATATGGAGATAACCGTTTCATGCCAAGGATGACCTTAAAATTGATCATATCAAGCAACAACAGGTCTTCTCTAGTCTTTAAACCATAGAACTGACCACACAGGATCGGTAGACTCGATCCACAACCACAGAATCACTCACAGCAGTGGATACATGAATAGGAGTGCCCAAAGGCTCGGGAGAAATAACCAGGAAATGAGCAAACAGAGATGATACATATGAATAACTAGACCCTGGGTCAAATAATACCGAAGCATCTCTACCACCGACTAAGATAATACTTGTGATGACGGTGTTTAAGGCCAATGCATCTGGCCTAAGGGGAAGAGCATAGAATCTAGCTAGAGCGTCGGCTGGCTGGTCTCTACCTACCTGAGCAGTAGCTACCTGACCTCTCCCTGCCTAACCTCTACCTCTAGGACAGCCTCTACCAACCTACCCTCCACCTCTAGGTGGCTGGGCAGCTGTTGCTGATATCATGAGCTGCTGACCCTGCTGCACTGTTTTGCCCCGAAGTCTAGGGCAGTATCTCCTTATATTACTAGGGTCTCTACACTTAAAAAAAACTACGCAGTGCGGTGACCTGCTGCCCTAATAACTAACTCTGAAATCATGTAGATCCATTGGAAGAAGCCTAAATAGCCAGTGGGCGGTATTAACTCTCTGGCATAGCACTAAAATAGGAACCAAAAGAAAACTGAGGACCTGATTACCCACTAGAGGAACCCTGAATAACTGGCGGGCTATAAGAACTCTCTAGCATGGCATTGAAATAGGGGCGTGCTGGAGTACCTCGGGGAGGGGGTGGTGGTGAATGTGGGGGTCAACTGGGTTGACCCCTCCCGAAGTGACCTCTACCCCTAGCTGGGGCACCTCTGAACTCTCCCGAAAATCTAGCCCTCTTATCTTGCTGCATCTGCTCTCTACCCTTCTGGCGATTCCCCTCAATCATGCAAGCAATATCAACTACTAGCTGATACTCTATACCTATCTCTACCTCTTGGGCTATGCCAGATTGAATACCGGGGTGCAACCCTGCAACAAACCTCTGCACTCTCTCTGCATATGTGGGAAGTATCATGATAGCATGGCGAGACAACTCACAAAACCTCGCATCATAATCGGTTACAGACATTTGACCCTACTCAAGATGCTTAAAGTGATACCGTAGCTCTTCCCTCTCAAATGGTGGAATGTACCTATCCAAGAATAACTGTGCAAACTAGCTCCAAGTGATGGGAGAAGAACCTGCTGGCCTGCCAAGAACGTAGGACTACCACCATCTACGGGTCCTGTCATCAAGCTAAAAAGTAGAAAAGTCAACTCCATGCGACTCTAATATCCTCATATTATGCAGTCTATCCCTGCACCTGTCTATAATGTCCTGAGCATCCTCATGACGCTCACCCCCAAAGATCGGAGGGTGAAGTCTAGTCCATCGATCTAATATCTTCTACGGGTCACCATTCGCAGCTGGTTTGGGTTGGGGCACCACTGCGGCAACTGGCTGGGTCCCATCCACGGGTAGTGCACCCGGAGTCTAATACACTATAGCTGCATGACCAGGAGTCTGAGCAGTAGGGGTCTGTGCTCCCCCTCCCGCCTGTGAGGTAGCTAGATCTACTAGAAAGAAACCAGCTTGAGTCATAGTATCCATGAACTACAGCACACGGCCCATGACCTCCTGAAATTCCGATGCTGTCATAAAGTCTGCCGGGGTCGGCTCAGCTGCGGGCACCTCGCCTTGATCCTCAATGGTAGGATCTCCCGTTGGATCTGCTGGTGGCGGTACCGGAATAGCTCTAGGACACCCTCGCCCCCTACTATGGGTTGATGCCCTCCCCCGGCCTGTGCCCCGGCCTCTAATAATGGGAGTAGCAGCTTCGCCTGGGCCTGGAACATCAGCCATGTGTGTCCTCACCATTTGTGAGAGAATAGAAGTGGGAAATTTAGTATACAAGTCACTACACGATAGTAGATGAATAAAGAGTAGTCTTTCCTGATACCCTATAGCTCTTGAAGATAAATAGAGACATCTCCGTACCAATCTACAAGCCTCTAATAGGTTTACCCATAACTTGTGAGACCTAAGTGAACCTAGTGTTCTGATACCATGTTGTCACGATCCATTTTCATAATAGGTCATGATAGTGCCAGACACCGTTGTCAGGTAAGTCGATGCGAAAATATAATCAAGTTCTCAGTTTTACTTTTACCTAAACTAAGCGCAACAGATTCTCAAATTTAAAGTTTAGGTCTAGAATGATCAATAATGTATCAAAGTGATAATACAACCCAAAAATAAATGTCTACTAGAGTGTGTGCTAAGATCTGGTGTCACAATTAATGGGCATCTAGTAGGATATACAAAAGAATATCTCTATCCTACTATCCGAGATATAAAAGACAACAAAAGTAAGAAAATGCTTCATCCAGCGGCTAAACAGCATAGGAATAGAGCAGCTCACCGTGGAAGTCTTGGCCTATGAATCAGGGGCGCGCACCAGACTGGTAGCCAGATGAACCTGCCTCAGATCCTATACAATTAAGTACAGAAGCATAGTATGAGTACATAAACAATATGTACCCAGTAAGTATTCCGTCTAATCTTGAATAAGTAGAGACAAGAGGTCAACTTGGTACTTACTAAGGTCAAATAATATAATAAAGTGCTATGCTAAGCATGGGGATCATCAATAATCAACAGTTTATAACAAGGGGTAACTTATGTTCTTCACATTATTCCAGTTAATTATTTACCTCTCGAAATATTAGCTAAAAAAATTCAAGTATAAGTTTTCACATCGATATCATGCACACATATGCTGAGGTTCACGGCCCGATTCAATAGAAAATAAACTGTGCACTGTCGAGGGTCGAACGATGCGAACCATAGAAACATCTATTTATACCGAGGCAATAGGCCTAATCCACAAATAACAAGAAATATCAAGAGCACACACGAAGACGCATTTATATTCAATAAATTCATACAATAGTTCCACAAGCATACATATACAATATTATTCCGTTTCAAGTCTCTAGCATATCCTAGGTGATCATATTAGAAATAATTATAGAGATATTCACAATTATTACATGAATTGGGTCCTAGACTACCCGAACTATAAGGCCCTGTAAAACTTTGTGCTCAAAGCCTAGTAATTTGTAGTGTCATGTTCCGAAACTTGTGTGTGGTCGTGTCACCACGACACATCTTATTAAGCTTGGAATGGTAGATTTTGATGTAATCATAGGGATGGACTAGCTTTATTCATGCTTTGCCAAACTTGACTGCCGAACGTGAGTCACGAGACTTGAGTTCCCTAACAATCCGGTTATTGAATGGAAAGGAAATAGTGTGGTGCCAAAGGGTGGGTTTATTTCTTACCTTAAGGCTTCAAAGATGATTAAGAAGGGGTGTATCTATCATTTGGTCTGGGTGGCGGACACCACTTCAGAAGTGTCTGTCCCCAAGTCCGTGCCAGTTGTGAATGAGTTTCTTGAAGTATTTCCGGATGAGCTTCTAGGGATTTCGCTAGATAGGGAGATTGATTTCGGGATTGATGTATTAACAGATACTCAGCCAATATCTATTCCACCATACAGAATGGTGCCAGCAGAGTTAAGAGAGTTAAAGGTCAGATGAAGGATTAATTAGAGAAGGGGTTCATACAATTGAGTGTGGCGCCGTGGGGGTGCTCCGATTCTGTTTGTCAGAAAGAAGCATGGGTCACTTCGAATGTGCATTGATTATCGGCAGCTTAACAAAGTCACCATCAAGAATAAATATCCTTTGCCTCGGATAGATGATTTGTTCGACCAATTGCAAGGTGCAAAATTCTTCTCCAAAATTGATCTGCGGTCCGGGTATCACCGATTGAAGATCAGAGAGCAGGATATTCCTAAGACCACCTTCAGAACTCGCTATGGTCACTTCGAATTCTTGGTCATGTCTTTTGGGCTAACCAACGCCCCAGCAGCTTTCATGGATCTTATGTATTGGGTTTTCAAGCCATGTTTAGACTCCTTTGTGATTGTTTTCATTGACGACATCCTCATTTATTCGTGGAGCAGGGAGGATCATGCCGATCACCTCAGAGAAGTTTTAAAGACTCTTCGTCAGCACCAGTTGTACGCTAAATTATCAAAATGTGAATTTTGGTTGGAGTCCGTCACTTTTCTGGGTCATGTTGTTTCCAGTGAGGGGATTCAGGTGGATCAGTAGAAGATTGCAGCGATGAAGGATTGGCCTAGACCCACGACCCCGACCCCGACGGAGGTTCGTAGCTTCTTGGGTTTAGCCGAGTACTATCGGAGGTTTGTGGAGGGATTCTCTACCCTTGCCTCTCCATTGACTAAATTGACGCAGAAAGCAGTTAAGTTCCAGTGGTCCGATGCTTGTGAGAAAAGTTTTCAGTAATTGAAGTCAAGGTTGACCTCGGCATCGATATTGGCTTTGCCACAAGGCACAAAAGGATTTGTGGTTTAATGTGATGCCTCCAGGGTCGTTTTAGGGTGTGTATTGATGTAGCATGGGAAGGTTATAGCGTATTCTTCAAGGCAACTCAAGAATCACGAGAAGAATTTCCCGACGCATGATTTGGAGCTTGCAGCAGTTGTATCTGCCTTGAAAATATGGCAGCATTATCTTTATGGGGTCGATGTGGATGTATTCTTGGACCACAAGAGTCTCCAATATTTGTTCAAGCAGAAGGAATTAAATTTGAGGCAGCGGTGGTAGTTAGAATTGTTTAAAGATTATGATATGAACATCTTGTACCATCCAAGAAAGGCGAATGTGGTGTCCGATTCCCTCAGTCAAAAATCTATGGGTAGTTTGGCTAACTTGGGAGTGGATCAGATGCTCCTAGATCGAGAGGTTTATTAGTTGGCCAGTCTTAGGGTTTGTATTTCAACCCCAAATGAGGAGGAAATTATGGTGCATAACAGAGCAGAATCGTCGCTTGTAGCGGAAGTCAAGGGAAAACAGTTCATTGATCCAGCATTTGCACAAATGAAGGAGGCAGTTGAACAACAAAACTTTGGCATTTTCACTCGGCGGCGAGGATGGTGTATTGCGGTGTCAAGGTAGGCTATGTGTCTTGGATGTGGATAAGCTTTAGGAGAGTGTAATGGCGGAGGCTCATCATTCCAGGTATTCGGTGCACCCTAGTTCTACGAAAATGTATCACGATCTCAAGGAGATTTATTGGTGGAGCGGTATGAAGAGGGGTGTGGTAAACTTTGTATCTAAATGTACAAATTATAAGCAAGTAAAAGCCGAGCATCAGTGGCCCGGTGGGTTAACCCAGCTTATGGAAATACCAATGTGGAAATGGGAGATGATCAACATGGATTTCGTGGTAGGATCAACTCGCACCCAGCGCAAATTTGACTTAATTTGGGTAATAGTGGATCAACTTACCAAAACAACTCACTTTTTGCCAGTCAAGTCCACCGATACTGCAGAACAATATACTCAATTGTATATCAAGGAAATAGTGAGGCTTCATGATACTCCATTTTCTATTATTTCGGATTGAGGGGCTCAGTTCACAGCTAATTTTTGGAAGAAATTTCAGCAAGGGTTGGGTACTCAGGTGAATCTCAGCACAACTTTCCACCCGCAGATTGATGGTCAGGCCGAGCGGACTATTTAGACGCTTAAAGATATGTTGCGGGCTTGTGTCTGGGATGTTAAAGGTAATTGGGATGATCACTTGCCACTTATAGAATTTGCTTGCAATAACAGCTTTCATGCTAGCATTTAGATGGTCCCATCTGAGGCATTGTACGGAAGAAGGTGTAGGTCTCCGATTAGGTATTTTGAAGTGGGTGAAGCAGAATTGATAGGATCGAATCTTGTGCACCAGGCTATGGAGAAAGTTAAAGTCATTCAGGAAAGGATGAAAGCTGGTCAGAGTCGCCAAAAATCCTATGCGGACATTCATCGAAGAGAATTGGAGTTCCAAGTAGATGATTGGGTATTCTTGAGGGTGTCTCCTATGAAGGGAGTCATGCGATTTGGGAAGAAAGGGAAGCTGAGTCCTAGATATGTCGGGCCTTATCGGATCATTCAAAAGATCAGGCAAGTTGCTTATAGGCTGGAGTTGCCCCCTGAAATGTCCTTAGTGCACCCGGTGCTCCATGTGTCTATGTTAAGGAAAGTGGTTGGAGATCCGTCCACCATCATGCCAGTTGAAGACATCAAGGTTACTGAAGAGTTATCATATGAAGAAATTCCGGTTGCTATTCTTAATAGGCAATTCTGTAAATTGCGAAATAAGGAAATTGCTTCAGTTAAAGTGTTGTGGCGAAATCAACAAGTCGAGCAAGCCTCGTGGGAAGCGGAAGATGAGATGAAAGAAAAATATCCCCATTTGTTTGAACAAGTCTAGTAGTGATCATGTGAACTCTTGTCCCTAAGCAAACTGGCATTGTGTCCCATTTGGTGCAAAGACACCCTATTTTTCCCCTAAATGCTTTACTATTGTAATTCTTCAAGTTGTGCTGAAATTGTATGTGTTGTGAATATTTGAGTCATATGCAAACCCTTCTTGGTAAATGAAAGTTTTGTAAGAACTCTTGTGATAGGTAATTGGCTTATGATAGTGTAGATTGGTAATGAATAATTTGCATGTGTATGGTAAATCGAAGTGGTTAAACGATATGGGACTCATTGAAGTAATCAAACTATGTGCAAAAGTGTGTCAAGTGATTTAATATGTGTAAGTACAGGGGTGAAAAAATTGTATACTAGTTATATGGATAACAGGAATTGTGTAATGGTGCATGGAAATGCGTTTCGGGGGCTCTCTAACAGGTAGATATGTCCAAATTACAAAGGAAACTCTGGCGAAAATTTTCAAAAACATGGGTGTTAGTGAAAAAAAAATTGGGAGCTTTCATATCATGTTTTTCAAACCAACTGATATTCAAAAATCCTCATTCGAGGAAAAATGATTTTAAGTGGGGGAGGATGTAAGGCCCCGTGAAAGTTTGTGCTCAAAGCCTAGTAATTTGTAGTGTCATGTTCCGTATATGTGTTGGGAATGTGTAAAAATTCTTCAAGGCTAGCAAGCTCGCCGCGATTCTGACCATTTTTACTGATTTTGCACTTAAAATTCAAGAATCAAAATTTTCCAGAAAAGTACAACTATGCGGTCCAGAATGCGGTCGCAAATCAGGTATGTGGACCGCATTTCTGCCGCAGAGTTAATCAGAGAGTTAGTCAAAATTGATGCTGAAAATACGGTCTAATATGCGATCGCATAATCAATATGCGGACAGCATAATCATCGCATAAATTCCTCGAGGATTTGTGAAGGTTAGTTCTGCGGTGCATTATGCGACCGTAGAACAGGAATGCGGACCGCATTCCCGTCGCATACCCAAGCAGAAATGCTCAGACTTTTGGGGCACTTTTGCTATCCAATTTGCGGACCGCATTTCGATTCTGCGATCTCAAAGTGCGACCATAGATCCTGCTCGAGCTTCTATTTTTTTCTAAAATTTTAAACCCGATCCCTTTTTAATAAAACACCCCAACCCCTCATTTTTAATAATCTTCTGAACAAAATAAGAGAGAGGGAAGGGAGGGTTCTTGAGAGAGAAAGCAATCTTCATCTATTTGATTCTTCAAAACTATCCGGGACGGGAAAAATTCAAAGTAATTGCCCTTATCCCCATTCTTGCAGGTAAAATCCCTAACCTTTTTCCTCGATTTTCAGTTTTAAACTGGGGGGGGGGGAGTCTCATGCATTGATTTTTGAAATTAATGGTTGAAATTGTACATGAATACCTTCTTAAAACCTAAAACCTAGCAAGGGAAAACTGGATAGAGATAGAGGTTTGCAAAAGAAGGACTGATAACCTAAATAAGTTTGAGTAGCAATTGTGAACCCCAATTAGAAGTCATGTGTATTAACTTGTGTACTAGATTGATGTTGCTAGACTATTTGGTGAATTGAAAATCGAAGTTAAAAGGGAATTCGGTTCTAGGTATGTATGGCTAACTTTGACCTTTGTAAAATCGCCTTGTTTGGTGTACAAATGTTTGGTATGTGATATCTACGTGGATTATTTGTGGAATTTGTGTGATTGGTATGATTGTGAACGTGATATGTGGTAACAGCTGAGGAACAAACGACGGAAGGAAATTGTAAATGATGCAACTGGAATAACTACGATTGCAACATCTATGGCTTATTGTGGGAAATTATTGTTGTGACGTAAAATACATGTGAGTTGTTGAATATGATGGAAATAGTACTGATGGTTATGGAAATACTTGTAAATTGTTATTGTTACTTCTTAAGAAGTGTTGTTATTGATCTTTGTGAATTTTTCATTATTGTTGTGTTGTTTGTGAATTGTAACTGTACGGTGGGATCAGGTTGCGTGCCGCAACACGATGTTATAAGGTGTGGGTTGTGGTGATAAGGGTGGCCGAGGTAATAAAGATGGCTGAGGTAATAAGGGTGGAAAGTCATCGAAATCACTATTAAAATGAAAATATGAGCAAATTGTGAAATTATTGATGTGGAAATGTGGAAGGGGAAACAGGAGAGATTGTAAACTTGTTTGGCTTGATTGTACATTCCTTGTGCATTTGATTGTTGTTTCTATTACTGTTACCTACTTGTGTATGGTTTGAGTTTACTTCGAGCAAAGTTCATTCATATATACCAGTACAATTCAAGTATACTGACGTCCCTTTTTCCGGGGGCGCTACATTCGTGTCATGATTGTTGGTGGATCCATTGCAGGTACTCCAGTCCACCGACCGTAGCTCCTCATCACTTCCCGTCAGCTGAATTGGTGAGCCCCTTTCCTTTTGGGGCTCTGCGTGGCTCATGCCGCTTCTGTTTTGGGATCTTATTTTGATATTTGTATACGGTATAGCCGGAGCCTTGTTACCAGCAAGTAAAGTATCATCCTTTTTCATGTTTAGAGGTTCCGTAGACAGAAAATGTAGGTCATGAACTTATGTGATATGTATCTTGTATCTTGGGCTATGTAAAATGTAAACCACACTAAGAATCATGTATCGTGTGTATGTTTTGAAATAAAAAAGTGTTTTCATTTGGCTAATAAGTAATGAAAAATGTGGGGTAACACGTGGGGTAGGAAAGGCACCCAGGTCCACTTGACTGGGGCTACCCGGTTGAGCGCCGGTCATGTCCCTCGAATTTGGGGCGTGACACAAACAATTAACATTAGAGTAGCTACGCACGGACTCTCGTCACCTAGTGCATACGTAGCCCTCGCATTTAGTAACAATTACTCAACTATTATGCCTATAGGGACAATTCCCTCTTACAAGGTTAGAAGAAAGACTTACCTTGCTCCAAGATATACTTCAAATGCCAAGAACAAGTCCAAACCCTGAATTTGAAGCCGAATGATCCCAAACTAGATAGACGAAGTAAGAACTAGTCAATATAGACTCACAAGATTGCATTTTAGCTATTTAAGCAATTTTTCCAACCTTTAATGCAATTTTTCTAAAATCCGATCCCGGGCCCACATGTCCGAATTCCGAATTTTTTCGAAGGAAGTTATTCTCTACAACCTAAGGATCAATAATATATGATTTCTAACTAATTCCACAACAATTTTTATGGTTAAATCTAATTTTTAGCAAAACTCTAGGTCTTGCTCTAACCCCTTGATTTGACCAAGTTTCTAGTGTTTAATCTACCTATATGCAAGTATTAAACTAATGATGGGTGAAAAAGACTTACCTCACAATGCTAAGTGAAGACCTTCTCTCAAAAGCTCCCAAATCGCCAAAAGAAGCAATGAAAATGTAAAAAAAATGGCTTAGAACCCGTCTTTACTGAACTTCACTGGTTCAGTGATTTCTGCATCTGCGGTCTGGGGACCACATCTGCGAGAATTAGACCGCATATGCAAAAAGGGGAGGGAAAGCTGGGATCGCATCTGCAAAGCCGCTTCAACAGCTTGGGAGCCGCATCTCTGATTTCCTGGCCTGGCTACCTGGGCCGTTTCTGCGATGAAAGGGCCGCATCTGCAGTCCCGCATCTACAGTCCAAGAACCACAGATAGGGTTATGATAGAATCAGCAATCCTTCAGCCCTTTTCCAAAATTTTCACTTCACTCGAGCCTCGTTCGATTGACGCTCGTGGCTCACCCGAACATATCGACAAGTTTAAAATCATGAGATGGACCTACGCGAACCTTCGGAACACTAGAAACAACGATAAATCTAGAAATCACCCCCTAAAATCAAATTAATCAAACTTATGAACTTCAAGTTCTTAACTTTCCACCAACGGGCCAAAATGCCCTAAAACCACTTGGATTGACACCAATTTTTACAGGCAAGTCTTAAATGATATTTCGAACTTGTACCAGGCTTCGAAACCAAAATACAAGCCCGATACCTAGGAAATCAATGATTACTTAGTTTCTTTAAATCCTTAAAACTTTAGATTAACCATTTCTAATAAAAATTCGCTACTCGGGCTAGAAACCTCAAAATTCGATTCCGGGCATACGCCCAGGTCTATTATTTTCCTACGGACCCTCTGAAATCGTTAAATCACAAATCCGGGTCCGTTTGCTCAAGAATATTGACCAAATTCAAACTTAGCCTTTTAAGAAAATCCTAATGAACGAAAAGGATTATTTTCACCCAAAACTCTTCCAAATCCCGAACAACTGTCCCCGCAAGTCATAAATTAGCTAAGCAAGCATGAAAAGTTTTATTTAAGGAAACGAGGTTCTAAAAGGCAAAATGACCAGGCGGGTCGTTACATGTTAAGTGGAAGAGATTAGTGCCTTTAGAGTCTACTAGAGAAGTTTTCTGAAACAACAATAACAACAACAACAACAACAACTACAATAATAATAATAATAATAATAATATCTATTTGTTTGTCATCTATTACTCTCAAAATTCTAGAACTACTGGAAAAGTTAGTTTATTTGTATTTCTTCCATATTTCCAAGTTTGAGAATCGGGTAGCTAAACTATTAGATTTGATTCTGCATAAGAACAGTGTAAGAAATATCCTTAAGATTGTTGTAAAAATATTGGATTATGGCTGATGAAATTTAGCTTAAGGTGTGTCAAGGACACTGTAATTAAGGATATTTCTCTTATACCGTGATGAATTACTTAAGTGTATTTCCCATGATTCAACAAGCTCTTCTAGTATAAAACTAGAATAAAAAACAATAAAGATTAATTAAAAAAAATCCAGCGCAATAAAAGAAAAATAGAAGAAAGTTTTACTTCTTTCACATACACCAATATATATCAATGTAATAAACTTATAAAAGCAATTTAATCCATTCAAATGTCAGATTTAACTTTTCAGAAGGTAAAGTTAGAAACTTTAGAGTAATAGGACAATATTACAGTAATAAGCCACTAAGGCTAGTTAATGGTATTGCCAAATCTTTGAGTTATAAGTGAAACATCGAGTGGTTGAGACTTTTGCCAATTTGAGATGTATCAATAATGTTGGTAACCCAACCTATGTAATTAGAGATCTCATGAAGTAGGTTATATGGATAATAATAAGTCATTAGTTGATCAAATGTGCACTATTAAATTAAGTCTCTTCCTATGGTGTGTATGCATATTGTGCAATACGGCTAAGTTATTAAACTCTTAATCCAACAATCTATAGCCTTTTTTTGGTGGCATATTGCGCTGCAGAATACACTTGATGGATGGACCTATATGACTATGGAGTCGGGCCGCTACAAAGTTTAAGGCAAAAAATTTCTAGAGCACTCATATGATGACCCAAACGGTCATCACTTCTTTTAAATTAAATTCTATGACTCCGAAACCTTGAAAACCTCATTTAAAGTCACCTCTATTTGCGTGTGTGCAGTCCGAGCGCATAGCGGGAAAGCTTAAATATGAAATTCTGTAAAAAAAATGCTAAGTTTTGATGTTAAAATGAATAAATTTGACTTTGGTCAATATTTTGGAAAAACGGACCTCGGCCCATGATTTGACAGTCCTGGAGGGTTCATAGGAAAATATGGGTATGCCCGGAATCGAATACCGAGGTCCCAAGCCCGAGAAATGAATTTTTGAAATAAATGGTTTCCTGAAATTGTTTATAAGGTTTTGAAATGAAATCTGATTAGAACCTGATGGTATCGGGCCCGTATTTTGGTTTCCGCGCCCGGAACAGGACTTATATATGATTTAAGACATTTCTATGAAATTTGGTGAAAAACGGACGTCATTTGATGTGATTCGGACTTGAATTTCTAAATTTGAAACTTGATGAAGTTTGAAAGAGTTCATAGATTTTGAGGTTTAATTCAATGTTCATGATATTATTTTGGCGATTTGATCGCGCGAATAAGTCCATAGGATATTTTTGAGGATGTGTATATATTTAATTGGAGCCCCGAGAGCTCATGTGAGTTTCAGATAGGCCACGGGTGCATTTTGAACAAAAAAAATTGTTGGTGTGTTCAGGCCTGCACGCTTCGCAAATGCGAAGCCCGGCTCGCAAATGCAAGTTCGCAAATGCGAAGGCTGGATCGCAAATACGAAGCCAGCCTAGGCCACTCTTCCTCGCAAATGCGATGTCGCAATTGCGACTACTGCTTCGCAAATGCAAAAGCTGGGAAATTATGAAGGGTTCGCACATACGAACCCTGTTTCGCAATTCCCACATCTAAAAGGTCGGGGTTCGCAATTGCGAACCCATATTCGCATTTCCCATATCAGAGACCTGCAATTTTTACACTTAACTGATTTTGAACCCTATTTTTTATATTTTCTCAAACCCAAACACACTTAGGCGATTTTCGAAGAATCCTTTCTTCGCCAAATAAATTGTAAGTTTTTTTAACCAACTTTCTTCAATTCTTATCATCTTTTAACATGATTCCAACTTAAAATCAAAGATTTTCAAGGGGGAAATTGGGTGTTTTTTGTAGAACCAAGGTTTTTTAAAAATTTTGGGATTTGGACCTCAAATTGAAGTCCAATTTTAAAACAAATTATATATTTGAGTTCGTTGGGGAATGGGTAATCGGGTTTTGGTTCGAACCTCGTATTTTGACCGCGTGGGGCCGGGGGCAATTTTTGACTTTTTGGGTAAAACTTTGGAAAATCATTTTCATGCATTGGGGTTGATTCATTTAGCACTTATTGATGTAATTAAGTAATTTGTGATTAGATTCGAGCGAATTAACAGTGGAATCAAGGGGTAAAACTATAGTTGAGGCTTGAGTTGTGTTCAAGGCATCGAGGTAAGTGTGCGGTCTAACCTTATTTTGAGAGATTAGGAGTTGAGTCATATTTGCTATTTGCTTCTTATTGAGTACAAGGTATATGCATGGTGACGAGTATCTATACATTGCATGACCGTGATTCTTAAGTTGATAGAGATGTTTTAATTGATAACTCTTGATATTGAGTAAAGATTTAGTTTATTCTCGTGGACTTTATTTATGCTTGAGTATTGATATTATTTGGACTGAGTAGGAGTTGAGCTAGGATTGGTTATAGCTGGTTCTCCCTTGCCGGGATTGTCGATTTGATATTGTTGTTCCCTTGCCGGGCAATTTCTATGTTATTTTGTTCCCTTGCTGGGATAGTATTGTGATATTGTGTTGGATATAAATGGGAGCGGGTGGTATGCCTATCACTAGTATTGATGAAATGGGAGTGAGTGGTACGCCTACCATAAGTTATTGATGAAATGGGAGCGGGTGGTATGCCTACCACAAGTTACTGATGAAATGGGAGCGGGTGGTACGCCTACCACGAGTCATGATAAAATGGAAGTGGGTGGTATCCCTACCATGAGATTGTATAAAAAGGGAGCGAGTGGTATGCCTGCCACGAAAATATGAGAAATGGGATCGGTTTGCACGTCTGCAACGAGATGTGTACTGACAGTGAAATTTGCTTTTATTTCCCTTATCCGTGTTAGAATTAAATTGTTGATTTTCCTTATTATTCTATTGAAGATCTGTATTACCTGCTATCCCTGGAGCATGTTCCCCTACCATTTAAAATGTTTATTCTTGTTTATTTTCAGCTGTATATATATATATATATATAACTGCACAGGTTTATCTGGAGTCTGGTCCTTGCCTCGTCACTACCTCGACGGGGTTAGGCCCGACACTTACCAGCACATAGGGTCGGTTGTGCTGATACTACACTCTGCACTGTGTGTAGATCCCGGAGTTGCTTTTGATCATCAATAGTAGATCGGGAGTTATCTTTCTGTCCACCTAGACTCCGAGGTAGGCCTGCTGGCGTCCGCAGGCCCGCCGTCTCCTATATTCTTTATTTTCATGTTTCATCTCTTCGTTTCTGAGATAGTGTGTCTTTACTTTCAGACTTTGCATTTAGCATTCTTAGATCTTCTGTGACACTATGACACCATGTTTTGGGTGATTAAGGCTTAAGTTGATGTAATAGACATAGATTTAAGTTATTTTATCATTCTCTTCAGCTTAATTATTGAATTTTTGATGTTATCATGATTATTGCTTTATAATTTCTAAAAAGAAATAATTGGATAATGAAGTAAATAGTTAATGATTGGCTTGCCTAGCTCTCACTAGTAGGCGCCATCGCGACTCCGAGGGAGAGAAATTCGGGTCGTGACAAGTTGGTATCAGAGCTCTAGGTTACATAGGTCTCACAGTTCACAGACAAGCTTAATAGAGTCTGAGGTATCGGTACGGAAACGTCTATATTTATCCCCCAGAGGCTACAGAGTTAGGAAAAGTTCCACATTTGTTCTTTCTTGTCATGCGGTTTGGTTTCTCCATGCTAATTGATTTTCTAGCCTATTCTTTCGTAGATGGATAGAACACACGCTTTCTTATCTACCAATCAGCAGTCCGGTCCCCCAATAGCTCCCACGAGGGGTAGATGGTGAGGCCGAGGTCGTGCTAGAGGCCGAGGCAGGGGTAGGGCTCAGCCCAGGGTAGCAGCACCCATAGCGAAGCCTCAGGTTGATTTTGATGATGAGGTTACAAGCCCAAATAGTTTCGGTAGGCCCAGCTCTGGTCCCAGAAGGGTTTATTGCCACCCCAGTCCTTCAGGATGCTCTAGTCCGTCTAGTGGGCCTTATTGAGAGTGTCACCAGGGCAGGTTTCCTACTGTAGCACCAGCCATTTCTTAGGCTGGAGGAGGAGCCTATACTCCTGCTACTCGCACTCCGGAGCAGGTGGCTCCTCAGATTCAGACTCAAATAACTCAGCTAGTTGGAGCAGTATAGCTGGGTGTGGTAGCCCAGACCGGCGATGACACAGCCATGTCTACAAATGCTTTGTGGAGACTCGACAGGTTCACCCAAGATCTTCACTACTATCTTCAGCGGTGCATCTACAAGGATCCCAAGGACTATCTATACAGTTGCCACAAGGTTCTTCGGAACATGTGGATTGTTGAGACCAATGGGGTCGACTTTGCTACATTTCACTTGTCTGGATCCGTCAAGACTTGGTGGAGGGATTATTACTTAGCTATACCAACCGGATCGCTAGCCTTGACTTGGGAGTAGTTTTCAGTGTTGTTTCTAGAGAAGTTTCTCCCTGTTACCCAACAAGAGGCCTATCAGAGGCAGTTCGAGTGTCTTCATCAAGGACCCATGACTGCCACCTAGTACGAGACCAGATTCATAGATTTGGCTCGCCATGCCCTTGTTATACTCCCCACTAAGAGGGAGAGAGTGAGACGGTTTATTAATGGACTCATTTAACCGATTCGTCTCCAGATGTCTAGAGAGACTGGGAGCGAGATATCCTTCTAAGAGGTGGCCAATGTGGCCCAGAAGATTGAGATGGTATTATCATAGAGAGGTGGTCATGGGGTAGACAAGAGGCCTCGTCATTCAGGTAGATTAAGTGGTACCTCGTTTGGAGGTAGAGATTCATATGGTAGAGGCCATACTTCTAGGCCCTTTTAGTCAGCTCTTCAGGTTTTACACAGTTCTTCAGGTAGCTGTGGTCCCTAGATGTAGTACTCCGATCAACATCTCTATAGCGAACCACCTGCTCCTAGTAGTGCACCGCCGCTTCAGAGTTCCCAGTGTCGTCAGCCCCAACAGCTGAAAGCTTGTTATTCTTGTAGCGACACGAGGCACATTGTTAGGTATTGTCCTAGCGCACCAGGTGGCCTTAAGAATTAGAGTTCTCGTGCCATGGTACAAGCACCATGTATTCCACAGCCCGCCAGCTAGCTAGAGGTGGGGGTAGAGGTGCTAGATGTGGGGGTAGAGGTCCTAGAGGTGGGGGTAGAGGTCCTAGAGGTGGAGCTCAGGCCTCTAGAGGTGGAGGTCAGCCTTGACCGACCTAGAGATGTGGTTCAGGGTGGTGGGGCACAACCCCGCTATTATGCTCTTCAATCCAGGCCTGAGGTTGAGGCTTCAGATGCAGTTATTACAGGTACAGTTCCAGTTTGTGATAGAGATGCTTTAGTGTTATTTGATCTAGCATCTACGTATTCGTATTTATCATCTTATTTTGCACCATGCCTGGTCATGCCTAAATATTTATTGAGTGTTCTTGTTTATGTGCCTACACCGGTGGGTGATTCTATTATGGTCGATCGAGTCCATTGTTCTTGTATTATAGCGACTGGGGGTCTTGAGACCCGTGTACTTTTAAATGTGGTTGACTTCGATATTATATTGGGGATGGACTGGTTATCATCTTACCACGCTATCTTGGACTGTCATGCCAACACTGTGACCTTAGCTTTACCGGGTATTCCTCGTTTAGAGTGGAGAGGTACTCCAGGTCATTCTACCCACAGTGTTATCTCATATGTGAAGGCTCAGCATACGGTCGAAAAGAGATGTTTGGACTATTTGGCTTATGTTCGTGATTCTAGTGCTGAGGTCCCTTCTATTAATTCTGTGGCCGTTGTTAAGGAGTTTCTTGAGGTATTTCCTTCAGACCTATCGGGTATGCCACCTAACAGGGATATTGACTTTTGCATTGATTTGTCTTCGGGAACTCAGCCCATTTCTATCCTGCCATATCGTGTGGCCCCGCCGGAGTTGAAAGAGTTAAAGGAGCAGTTGCAGGATTTGCTTGATAAGGGTTTCATTAGACCCAGTGTTTTGCCTTAGGGTGCGCCAGTGTTATTTTTCAAGAAGAAGGATGGGTCAATGAGAATTTGTATTGATTACCAGCAATTGAACAAGGTAAAAATCAAGAATAAGTATCCAGTGCCAAGGATTGATGATTTGTTCGATCAGCTTCTGGGTGCCAAGGTATTTTCAAAGATTGACTTGCGATCAAGCTATTATCAGTTGAGTATTAGGGCATCTGATGTCCCTAAGACAGCTTTTTCGCACTCGGTACGGGCATTATGAGTTTTTGGTTATGTCATTCGGGTTGACAAATTTCCCAGTAGATTTTATGGATTTGATTAACCGAGTGTTCAGGCCTTATTTGGACTCATTCGTGATAGTCTTCATTGATGATATATATTGATATATTTTTGTAGCCAGGAGGAGTACGAGCAACATCTTAGAGTGGTTCTTCAAACTCTGAGGGATAGTAAGTTATATGCAAAGTTCTCCAAGTGTGAGTTCTGGTTGATTTCAGTTGCATTCTTGGGTCATGTTATATCAGTAGAGGGTATTCAGGTTGATCTAAAGAAGATTTAGGCAGTCAAGAGCTAGCCTAGACTAGCATCAGCTATAGAGACTCGGAGTTTCTTGGGATTGGCAGGCTACTATCGTCGGTTCATGGAGGGGTTTTCATCTATTGTAGCCCCGATGACCAGATTGACCCGGAAGGGTGCCCAGTTCAGGTGGTCGGATGAGTGTAAGGTGAGCTTTCAGAATCTCAAGATAGCTCTGACTACCGCACCGGTGTTGGTTTTGCCCACAGGTTTAGGGCCTTATACAGTTTATTTTGATGCTTCCTGTATTGGGCTTGGAGCAGTATTGATGCAGGATGGCAAAGTCATTGCCTATGCTTCGAGGCAGTTAAAGATTTATGAGAAGTACTATCTGGTTCATGATTTGGAGTTGGCAGCCATAGTTCACGCATTGAAGATTTAGAGGCATTATCTATATGGTGTGGCATGTGAGGTGTTCCTGGATCACAAGATTCTCTAATATTTGTTCAAGAAAAATGAGTTGAATTTGAGGCAGAGAAGGTGGTTGGAGTTGTTGAAAGATTATGATATCACCATTTTATATCACCTGGGAAAGGGCAATATGGTGGCCGATGCTTTGAGTAGGAAGTCAACCAGTATGGGCAGTCTTGCTTATATTTCGTTCGTTGAGAGGCCACTTGATTTGGATGTTCAGGCTTTAGCAAATCAGTTCGTGAGACTGGATGTTTCTGAGCCCAGTCGTCTGTTAGCTTGAACGGTTGCTCGTTCTTCATTATTAGAGCGTGTCGGTGATCGACAGTATGATGATCCCTATTTATGTGTCCTTAAAGACACGGTGCAGCACGGAGATGCAACCCAGGTTACCTTAGATGATGATTGAGTTTTGAGATTGCAGGGTCGAGTTTGTGTGCCTAATATGGATGGACTCCGAGAGTTGATTTTAAAGGAGGCCCATAGCTTCGGTACTCTATTCATCTGGGCACCGCAAAGAATTATCAAGATTTGTTGCAGCATTACTGGTAGTGTAAAATGAAGAAGGATATCATTGCATATGTGGCTCGGTATCTGAATTGTCAGCAGGTTAAGTATGAGCATTAGAGGTCTGGTGGTTTATCTCAGAGGATTGAGCTTCCCGAGTGGAAGTGGGATCGGATTACTATGAACTTCGTTACTGGACTCCTGTAGACTCGGAAGAAGTTTGACGTAGTATGGGTCATTGTTAATAGGCTGACCAAGTCCGCACATTTCATTCCTGTGGCAGTCTTCTATTTTTCTGAGAGGTTAGCTGAGATCTACATTCGGGAGATTGTTCGCCTTCATGGTATGCCCGTATCCATAATTTTGTACCGGGGTACACAGTTTACCTCGCGTTTCTGGAGAGCAGTTCAGCGAGAGTTGGGCATATGGGTTGAGTGGAGCACATCATTTCATCCCTAGACGGACCGTCAGTTCGCCAGGACTATTAAGATTTTGGAGGATATGTTCCGAGCTTGTGTTATTGACTTTGGAGGTTTGTGGGATTATTTTTTGCCCTTAGCGGAGTTTGCCTACAACAATAGCTGCCAGTCGAGTATTCAAATATCTCCTTATAAGGATTTATATGGTAGGCAGTGTCGGTCTCCGGTTGGATGGTTTGAGCCGGGAGAAGCTCGGTTGTTGGGTACGGACCTGGTTCATGAGGACTTGGACAAGGTCAGGATCATTCAGGATAGGCTTCGTACAGCTCAGTCCAGGAAAAAGATTTATGCAGACCGCAAGGTTCGAGAAGTGCCTTTTATGGTTGGTGAGCGGGTATTGCTCCGAGTGTTGCCTATGAAGGGCGTGATGAGATTTGGGAAGAAGGGCAAGCTTAGCCCTAAGTTCATTGGTCCATTTGAGATTCTTGATAGAGTGGGAGAGGTGGCTTATAGACTTGCATTGCCGCCGAGCTAACCAGACGTGCATCTAGTGTTTCATGTGTCCATACTTCAGAGATATCACGACGATCCATCCCATGTGTTAGATTTTAGCACTGTCCAGTTAGACAAGGACTTGTCTTATAAGGAGGAGTCGGTGGCTATTCTAGACCATCAGGTTCGACAGTTGAGGTCGAAGAGTTTCCTTCTGTTCGTGTTAAGTGGAGAGGTCAGCCTCCTAAGGCATCAACCTGGGAGTCCGAATCTGATTTGTGACCCAAATGGTCATCACTTGTTTTAAATTAAATTCTATGACTCCAAGGCCTTGAAAACCTCATTTAGATTCACCTCGATTTGCATGTGTAATCCGGGCACGTAGCCGGAAAGCTTAAATATGAAATTCTGTGAAAAATGCTAAGTTTTGATGTTAAAATGAATATTTGACTTTGGTCAACATTTTGGGCAAACGGACCTGGACCCATGATTTAACGGTCCCAGAGGGTCCGTAGGAAAATATGAGACTTGGGCGCATGCCCGGAATCGAATTTTGAGGTCCCAAGCCCGAGAAATGATCTTTTGAAATAAATTATTTCCTGAAATTGTTTATAAGGTTTTGAAATAAAATTTGATTTGAACCTGATGATATCAGGACCTTATTTTAGTTCCGGCGCCCGGTATAGGTCTTATATATGATTTAAGACATTTTTGTGAAATTTGGTGAAAAACGGACGTCATTTGACATGATTCGGACTTGAATTTCTAAGTTTGAAACTTGATGAAGTTTGAAAGAATTCATAGATTTTGAGGTTTAATTCAATGTTTATGATGTTATTTTTGCGATTTGAACGCACGAATAAGTTTGTAGGATATTTTTGAGGTTGTGTGTATATTTAGTTTGAAGCCCCGGGGACTCAGATGAGTTTTGGATAGGCCACGTGGTGCATTTTGAACAAAAAAATTTATTGGTGTGTTCAAGCCTGCAGACTTCACAAATGCGAATCCTGGCTCGCAAATGTGAAGGCTGGATCGCAAATGCGAAGCCAACCCAGGCCACTCTTCCTTGCAAATGCGAGCTTCCTTCTATCAAATACGAGGTCGAAATTGCGACTACTGCTTCGCAAATGCAATTGAGAGGTTGGGGTTCGCAATTGCAAACCCATGTTCGCATTTCCCATATTAGAGACCAGCAATTTTTACACTTAACCTTTTTTTAACCCCATTTTTCATATTTTCTCAAACCCAAAACACTTAGGCGATTTTCCAAGAATCCTTTCTTCTCCAAATGAATTGTAAGTTGTTTTTAACCAACTTTCTTCAATTCTTATCATCTTTTAACATGATTCCAACTTACAATCAAAGATTTTCATGGGAAAAATTTAGGTATTTTGGGTAGAACCTAGATTTTTTCAAAAAGTGGGGATTTGGACCTCAATTTGAGGTTCGATTTTAAAATAAATTATATATTTGAGTTTGTGGGGGAATGGGTAATAGGTTTTTTGTTCGAACCTCGGGTTTTGATCGCGTGGGCCCGGGGGCAATTTTTTACTTTTTGGGTAAAACTTTGGAAAACTTATTTTCATGGATTGGGGTTGATTCATTTAGCACTTATTGATATAATTAAGTAACTTGTGATTTGATACGAGTGAATTGGCAGTGGAATCAAGGGGTAAAACTATAGTTGAGACTTGAGTTGTGTTGAAGGCATCGAGGTAAGTGTCCGGTCTAACCCTAGCTTGAGGGATTAGGAGTTGAGTCATATTTGTTGTTTGCTTCTTTTTGAGTACAACGTATAGGTATGGTG
The DNA here is from genome assembly GCA_026770625.1 of Nicotiana glauca. NCBI lineage: Eukaryota > Viridiplantae > Streptophyta > Magnoliopsida > Solanales > Solanaceae > Nicotiana > Nicotiana glauca. Next base: position 82,619 of record MU700518.1, read on the forward strand.
ACGAGTATCTATACATTGGTGTCGAGCATGACCGGGAATCTTAAGTTGATAGTTGTTGGGTTTTTAAATGACACTTCGGATGTTTTAATTGATGACTTTTGATATTGAGTAAAGATTTAGTTTATTGTCGAGGACTTTATTTATGCTTGAGTATTGATATTATTTGGACTGAGTAGGAGTAGAGCTAGGATTGGTTATAGCTGGTTCTCCCTTGCCCTGATGGTCTATTTCATATTGTTATTCCCTTGCTGGGAAATTTCTATGTTATTTTGTGCCTTGTCGGGATATTATTATGATATTGTGTTGGATCGAAATGGGAGCGGGTGGAACGCCTACCACAAGTATTAATAAAATGGGAGCTGGTGGTACGCCTATCACAAGTTATTGATAAAATGGGAGCAGGTGGTATGCCTACCACGAGTTATGATGAAATGGGAGCGGGTGGTACGCCTACCACGAGATTTGATGAAAAGGGAGCGGGTGGTAGGCCTACCACGGAAATATGAGAAATGGGATCGGATTGCACGCCTCCAACGAGATGTGTGCTGACATAGAAATTCGCTTTTATTTTTTTATTCGTGTTAGAATTAAATTGTGTATTTTCCTTATTATTCTCTTGAAGATCTGTATTACCTGCTATCCCCGAAGCATGTTCCCCTCCCATTTAAAATGTTTATTGTTGTTTATCTTTTACTGTATATGTATATAACTACATAGGTTTATCTGGAGTCTGGTCCTAGCCTTGTCACTACCTCGCTGGGGTTAGGCCAGACACTTACCAGCACACGGGGTCAGTTATGTTGATACTACACTTTGAACTGTGTGCAGATCCCGAAGTAACTTTTGATCATAAGCAGTAGATTGGGAGTTATCCTTCAGTCCACCGAGACTCCGAGGTAGCCCTGCTGGCATTCACAGGCCCGGTGTCTCCTTTATCCTTTATTTTCCTGTTTCATCTCTTCGTTTCTGAGACATTGTGTCTTTACTTTTAGACTTTGTATTTAGCATGCTTAGATCGTCTGTGACACTGTGACACCGGGTTTTGGGTGATTAAGGCTTAAGTTGATGTAATAGACATAGAATTCAGTTATTTTATCGTTGTCTTCCGCTTAATTATTGAATTTCCGCTTTTATCATAATTATCGCTTTATAATTTCTAAAAAGAAGTAATTGGATAATGAAGTAAATAGTTAATAATTGGCTTGCCTAGCTCTCATTAGTAGGCGCCATCACGACACCGAGGGAGGAAAATCCGGGTCGTAACAACTCATGAAAATCAAGCGCGCATATGGCCTATTAATGCAAAATCACGACAAACAACAAAGTGTGTGGGAATGTGATAGATAAGACACCAAAGCCGCAAAGAATTCTTGGTTTATAGAAGTTTTAAACTTCACTAATTGTTCTGTAAGTTTAATCTTATTTTATCTAGGTCTGGTTCATAGTTCAAGAGACCCCAGATTCGACACATTATGCTTATTTGGGAAGACCCAACAATTTTTTAAAAATTTCATTCTATTCTTTTTCTTTTAAGATATGTGGGGGATTGTTGAAAAATAAATTAATATCTCAAGATAATAATAATAAGCATCTTTGAGTTTCTAACGTATGGTATGATTTGTAACTGAAATTTGGCATTAAAATTAAATAGCCTTAATGGCTTATTACTCTAATGTTGGCATGTTACTCAGACGTTTCTAACGTTACCTTCTGAAAAGTTAAATCCGACATTTGAATGGATGAAATTTCCTTTATCAACTTATTACATTGATATATATATATATATATATATATATATATATATATATATATATATATATATATATATATATATATATATATATATATATAT
>MU700518.1:85341-107006 GCA_026770625.1 Nicotiana glauca
TTTAATTTTCTTTTATTGTGTTGTGTTTTTTTAATATTAATTTTTGTTGTTTTTATTCCTAATTTTATACTAGAAAAGCAGGACCCGTGTTGTAGATGAAATATCCTTAAGAACAATGTCCTTGACACCCCTCAATCTACATCTCATTCTCCATAATCCAATATTTTTACAACAATTATTTGGCTAAGAATTGCATAAATTGTGTGACTAGAGACCATTTGGACTCGGATTTTATGGTTGGACATTGGAAGGTTGGTAGGAGTATTCCTTCTAAGTCAAATGCACATATGGCATGATAGTCATTGACTAGACAAGTTGGAGATCACCGATGTGAAATATTTTGCCACGATCTGGAATTTCCACTGTCGGGATTATGATGGCGCCTAACATTTCACTAGGTAAGCAAGCCAACATTAGAGATCATGAAGCCAATTCTTAAACCTTTCAGTGTTTAACAACAATCAAACCATAACATTTTAAAAGAGTATGGAAATTCATAACAGCCTCATTACATGGTACTACCTAGAATCTGGAGTCACAATCCATGAACTTCTAAGTTTTAACTACAAGTAATTTGTCTGAAGGAAAATACAACTATTTTCGATACAAATGAAACAGTATAGAGAGAATATATAGAAGGGGACGTCGGGGCCTGCGGACACCAACAGGACTACTTTGTGTCTCCGATAAGATGAGGCTAGCATCTAAAATCAGGATCAGCCCGAACCGGTACCAAAATCTGCACCGGAAGTGCAGAGTACAATATCAGTACAATTGATCCCATATATTGGTAAGTGTCGATTCTAACCTCGGCGAATTAGTGATGAGGCTAATAAAAGACACCCACAAAACCAACCTGTGCAGTATAGCAATATAAATACCAATAACAACAATAAAAGAAACAAGATGATTAATATTAGGAGGGGGGACATGCTAAGTGAATTACAAGGTAACCGGTCACAGTAGAATTAAGACCTTTGATCAACCGATATGATTAGTGTTGCTCCCCTTTTTTCTCGCGAAAATCGGGTTTATGACATTTGGGAGGACAACTTGTTCCCTTTTGGGAATTGGGTTTAATGGAATTGAATAGTCGCCATCTAATGAATTAAGTGCATTAGGACACTAAGAAGGGTTTTGTTTGGATAACCAGAGATAGGGTAAGGGCTTGAAATTATTCCAAGGGGAAGGTATTAGGCACCCCTCAGAATCTACTAGTGTGGTTCCCGGCCAAGCTATTGTTGTGACTTAAGGTACAAATAACACATAGAGAAGTAGTACTTCAAATAAGAGGGAATTTTTCACATAAAGGATAGAAATAAACAAAGTCTCAAAGCATTAAAGGGAGTTGATTTAGAAGAAACGTTTTCAAATATTTAAAAGAAACAAAGAACAAAGGGAAGGGGGGTCCTAGGTTTATTGATAATATGGATCACCCCAAACAACACCCGACAATCATTCTTACGCGTGGTGTTATCGCGTGGTCATCATATCCATATCTACCCTTTCCCACCCCTTTAAGGTACTAAAGCACGGAATGGTCTCGTTTACTTATTGCATGTTATTACCCGCTCCAATCCTGTTAATCCCGAAGGTATTTGGGACTACTAATCCTAGAGGGAGGAGATGTTGGGCTTGTTTGTGGTTTCAAAAGGTAAAACAAACTAAGGCGACAAACAAAATACATATAGCAAGTTTGGGGGAAGCATATAAACAAATACAAAGGCTCAGATAGACCTCCTTTAAACCAAGAAAGCATATAGTTTAGCATGTCTTGCATGTACTGTTTAAGATCTAATTAAACTTAAAGGTTTGAGGCAGACTGATTTATTATATAGTTCAGATAAGAAGCCTGAATCAGGCCTGCCTGATGGTTGTAACTAATAACACCTGATTCAATTTATAAGTTTATCCTATGGCTTGCCTAAGTGTGGGACAAAAACTCTTGTAGGAATGATATCTACTGATTTCATAAAAGAATGAAGTAGATTGAATACGTACTGATTAAGAGGGGTTACAAGATTATTAAAGAAAAGCAAACCTTAGCAAAAGTTACAGATTCTGCAAACATTATTACTGGTTTTAGACTCATAAGCGAGTGCAAACATTTCAGAATTGGTTGATAGTTCCTATAGGCATGTTTTTTACACGTTGTTGATTTTAAACACTTTTATAGTGATGGAAGAATATGCAGAAAACCTACAACATGATGCCTAGGTGTTGCACTTTATTACAAACGACATCTGATTGCGTTTGATTATTAAGACCTATAAACATGTTGGCCTAACGAGAAATAAGGTATGCGAGAATCAGAAATGGGCTATAGGCATATTTTCTACATGCAGAAATCCTATAGACATGGCATCTATATGTGAACATGCTGAAATTAAAAATCCTATTGACATGGCATCTATATGTGAACATGCTGAAATTAGAAATCCTATAGGCATGGTATCTATATGAGAGTGCTGAAATTAAAAATCCTATATGCAGGTTATCTATATGAGAATGTAGGATCTTACAGTAATTAGAACTTCCTATAGGCAGGTTATCTACCTGATATGCATGAACCAGAAATTCCCTATGAGCAGGATATCTACATGATATGCAGGAATCAGAAACTCCCTATGAGCAAGATATCTACCCCTTTTTGCATACATGATTACCCCTCCCTTTTCAGTAGCCAACCCCGAGTGTTTTATTACATAATTATTACAACCCATAAGAAAATAAAGTAAAGGAAAAAATACATCAAAGATTAAAGTACAACTAAGGAGAGCCTCATTCAAACTTCCTGTCTAAAATATAAAGTAAACCAACTCCAAATATAAAATTTCAAAGCCTTTCTCCCATTTGGGGGTGTGATTACCTAAGAGTCTCACATGAACTTTGGGCAGTGCTTAGAACCCAAGTACATTACCACATTAAATTATGGTGCACTGTGGAAAAGCCAACCTTCAAGTGTCCAAGTTCGGAGGGAACTCAGGGTACCAAGGCAAGGCTCAAAGGAGGGGGGCAGAACATAGGAACTAGGAGAGAGTGCCTGTGCATGATTCTAAAAGGGGAAAGGGAAAAGGAAAACAGTTAACATTGATACACATAGGGGTATAGGGGATGGGGAGGTAGTAAAGGAAAAGCAAAGACAGGCTAGTGGGGCATAATCAGCAATGAGAAATGCTGGCATACCCCATAAGCCGGTTAGAATACATTGTTTAGAAGTTATGATCCATTAAGGGATCAAGTTCAGACCATAGACAATAACTTGCATATTTCCATGTTTTAAACAACAACATACAAGGATTCATAGTAGAAACTAACGGAAAAAGATTAACATGCTAGTTTAAGCTTTTAACTCTGCAGAAACAATAAAGTAAACATGGATACAAAAGTTGTAAGTAAACACATTGTGGTGATGCTGAAACTTAAATTAGGACATAGCAGTTTCAAAGAAATAAAAATAGAGAAAGTTTAGTAGTCTTGTAAAAGTCGCAGAATAGACAAGAAGAATGTGCTAGTAAGAGTTCAGAAGAGATTGTAAAACAGTAGTGAAGGATTGTTAATCGTATGTGGTTTGTGAAAAAGAGTTATGTATTTATAGTGTAAAACTCATGAGAATATAAGGTAAGAAAAAAGTTGAAGAACCGATTGTCAATCAATTACACAAGACTCCCTTTAATTAAGGGATTCAGAATCCAACATGTATAAACCAATTAAGGAAAGAGATTAATCAAATACTTTGTGCAGAGTAGGCAATTAGGGGTGGATACGTAAAAGTTTTATTTAAAACAGAATTTTGAAATATACGGTTGTGCAATTAAGGAAAGAGAATCAATTAATAGCCAAGAAATCAGAGGTCAGAGATTTGCCATTAATGAACCGAGTCAAAAGATAGGAAAGATTTTTTAACTTATGGGAAATCAGCAAACATGGAAAGGGAATCCATTAGACCCTTATTCAAAGGGGAGTATGAACTAATTACAGATTTAAAAACTACTTTAGTGGGAAGTTCATCATATATAAGGAGCATACAAACACGTTAAGTATGAAAGAAGGTTGTAGTGTCATTGTAAAATCAGTATAAAATCCAGTATAGAATAGTTTAGCAAGAAGTCCAAACTTAATTCAAAGACTCGAAGTTAGTCTAAAAGAGTCAGGGGTTCTAAAAATAAAAGCCTAGTTCAATCGAATTATATGATTAAACATGGCAGAACCCTCAAATGGTAGGGTTTCCATCTTGAATCAAGTACATAGATGAGAAGAGAAGTGGTCAAAGCAGGCTTAGAAGTTTCAGAGAAGAACTGAAACCTCTTGCATGCTTCCATCAATAGCAAAACTCATGAGAAAGCATGATATCAAGGAAACAGGCAGAACACAGTAGAAGAACTCGACTAAAATAAAGGAAAAACACTGATAGGAACAGTAAACATGCTTAAGAACTTTTTTCAGAAAGAACTTAAACAGGGCTTAGTAGAAGGAAATTAAGGAAACTTAAGAACTTAGCAGGAAAGTAAAGTAGGAGAAACATGGTGGAACATAGTAGAAGAAGAATACAAGACATAATAGAAAAGCATATGAGAACACAGTACGGAAAACATGGTAGAAGAACATACAAGCATGGAGTATATAAAACACAGGAAAAAGAACATACAAGAACAGAGAATATAAAAAAGCTCAGTAGAATAACAAGCAAGAACGTGGTAAATAAAAACATAGGAGCACAGTAGAGGCAAATACACAAAAGAAAAGGGAAAGAAAGTCAGAGAAACAGTTAAATAGTTTTTCAGAAAAACCTAGATAGGAAGAAAGATTTTAGAAAAGTAAATTTCGAAAGAAAAGTTAGGGAAATCATTTGAAAAACTCAAGGAAAGCACAGATACAAAATGAATCTAAAGAAATCGAAGAAAATCTCGGAGATTTAGGGTTTCAGAAAGACCCTAGAAATGAGAAAGGCTTTAAAAGGTCATCGATCTGAGTCGGACAGGTTAGAACTAGGCTCAAACAACTATAGTACGCCGGAGCGAGGCCGGAGATGGCCGTGGAACCTTGAATCGGCAGAGGTCTAGGCGAAAACCTTTGAAGTCAGGCCCCGAATCTTCAGGTATCAAGCATATAGGAGCAATATGAGGTGAGTATAGGACTCTCATATCCTGGGAAGCCATGGATTTTGATGGGTTTGAAGGTAGAAGATGATGAGAGGCGGCTAGGGTTAGAGAATGTTCGAGAGTGTTTGAGAGAAGTGAGGGTTTTAGAGGCGGCTGGTTAATTGGAAGGGGGGTTTGATTTTAGGCTAAAATCGAAATGGTTAGGGCTAATATTTAAATGGCCATTTTTCCCCTTTTATTTTATGAAAATAATAAAACAATTTTTGGAAATAAATTAAAGGTACTAAATTAATTACTAATATGAAATTAATTTAAAAATACTAGAATCAATTTTATTTTTATAAACACAATTAAATCTTAAAATAGGCTAAAATTGCAATTATGCGCAATTTCATTTTAAAAACTCAATAAACTTGTAAAAAATGTGCAAATAATTACCTTAGTTGTATTTTGGTATAAATATAAGAATAAAATGAATTAACTACCAAAAATGATAATTTGAAGAATAATTATTGGTTTTTGTACTACTAAAATAGGGCAACAAATTCTTTAAAAAGTCTTTTTTTTTAAAATTAGGAAAAACTAAAATATTTGGACACACTTATATATGCATACATAGGCTATTTTGAAAGTATTTTGCATATAAAAAAATATATAGGAAAAAATTGGGTATCAACAGTTGCCTCTCTTTATCCGGGAAGGATGAAAGAGTTGTCGGGTAAAGATACGATGGTCAATTTTGATCGAGTGAAAAGGTTTGAAAAGGTTGGTTGTGATCTAGTTCCTGAGCTACCTACATATCCCTGGTCTTACAGGAATCAGGCTATATGTAGTTCAAGATCCGTCGACGGAGTATACCGATGGAGATCTTTCAAGAACAGACGCAATATTTAGGTTTGGATGAATGGTTAAGGTCTAGTAGGGATGCGGAAATTAGAGCGGAATCCTCCTGCCGAGACGCCCGTTGCTTGCCAGTTTACCTGAAAATAAGCAATACAAGTGTATATTGTGCGAAAATTTAAACATGATGCAATTTCCTATCGGACCATGAATGTTGTCCTTGGACGGCTAGGATGACGTCCTCAGACCATGACGTCCTGGGCAATGAAGTGTATAATAAAGGATTCACAGGCCATGAAATGATACTCTCGAGCTATGAGAATGATGCCTCCAAACTATGATGCCTTTGAATAATGATATGCAAGAGATTAAAAGGGTCCTCAGGCCATGTCATGGCGTTATCGGGCTATAAAAATGGTGCCTCTGAACAATGATGCCTTTGGAGACTTTGGCGATATTTTAGCCCATGAGATGCAGTATTTGGCGATCTTTCAGCACATGCAATGTAGAAGGTGGCGATCTTTCAGCCGATGCAGATGTAAATAAAGCGGCGATTTTTCAGCCATACAAGATATAAATAAAGGTTGCGATCTTTCAGCTGATGCAGATGTAAATAAAGTGGCGAACTTTCAGCCATGCAAGATGTAAATAAGGGTGGCGATCTTTCAGCAGATGTTGATGTAAATAAAGGTGGCGATATTTTAGCCGTGCAAGTGTAAATAAAGGTGGCGATATTTCAGCCATGCAGGTGGAGGTAGAGCTTAACCTCAGAAGGCAGAATGGTAGCCTTATGAAATGCATGAATGTAGATGGAAACAATGTTTAGTATCGGAAGGCAGAATGGTAACCTTATATAATGCAAGAATGTAGATGGAGACAGAGCTTAGCCTCGGAAGGTAGAATGGTAGCCTTATGCAATGCAAGAATATAGATGGAGACAGATCATAGTCTCGGAAGGCAGAATGGTAGCCTTATGCAATGCAAGAATGTAGATAGAGATAGAGCTTAGTCTTAGAAGGTAAAATGGTAGCCTTATGCAATGCAAGAATGCAGATGGAGACGGAGCTTAGTCTCGGAAGGCAGAATGACAGCCTTATGCAATGCAAGAATACAAATGGAGACAGAGCTTAGTCTCAGAAGGCAGAATGGTAGCCTTATGCAAGAGGTAAAAGGCTAGTAGTAATAAAATTTCTTAGCTGAGAGCTGATAGCTGACTGTGATATTCTGGCTGCTGGGGATACTGCGTGCGGATAGCTACTGTGAATAGGTTTGACGGTTCCAAGAGTTGTATTCCTGAACAATATGAGTGTATAAAATATTCTATGATTTTGCAACTTGGGTGCATACATCCAAAGAAACATTATGAGTTTTGTAAATGGGAAAGGTTAGTTTGTGTCCCCGCTGACTATGCTTGACCTGATTGGCTCTGTTTTGGTGATAGTGTGCGTATCATCGGGGGTAGTGTTTCTAAATAGAGCAAGTTGTAACAAGAATGCATAAGTTTGTTAAAAATAAGGCATGAGTATATATTTAAGAAATAGTTTTTAGATGCACCGACGACTGTGGTGTGGTTCAGGACATTGCAACCTCTATCACTTAGGAATTTTGAGGGCCCTCCTCAAAATTATGCCCTAGTTTACTGGGCTATTGATTTTGATGGTTACTTGCGATGATTGCTGAAATTGCTTTAGAATTTTGAGGGTCCTCCTCGAAATTCTTCCCCGGTTTCCAATTGCGGGGGGAAATGAAAATTTTTATTGAATTGTGACCGAACCCATAAGGCTCCCTACGTATCCCCTCTTAAATGGGAATCAGGTCAGACATAGTTCAAATTACATCATATAGGAAAACATAAGATTATACATAGTAACACTTGACTGCATCTGAATTGATTGGTTTTGGCCAAATTTCTCAGTCCATTTCTGCAAGTAAAGGGCTCCTCCTGTCAGAACCCGGTGAACCATGTATGGACCTTGCCAACCGGGAGAGAATTTCCCTTTGGCTTCATCTTGATACGGGAAAATTTTCTTTAATACTAGCTGCCTCGGTGTGAACGGTCTTGGTTTGATTTTGTTGTTGAAGGCTTTGGACATTCTGTTATGATAAAGCTGACTATGGCAAAGTGCATTCATTCTCTTTCCATCTATAAGAGTCAGTTATTTGTAGCGGCTTCGCACCCATTCTGTGTCGTCGAGCTCAAGTTTTTGTATGATCCTTAAGGAAGGAATTTCTACTTCGCCGAGAATGACGACCTCAATTCCATATACCAACATATAGGGAGTTGCCCCAGTTGATGTGCGGACTGTGCTACAATACCCCAACAGAGCAGATGGTAGCTTCTCGTGCCATTGCTTATGCTTCTCTATCATTTTCCTCAATATCTTTTTGATGTTTTTGTTGGAGGCTTCTACGACTCCATTCATCTAAGGTCTGTATGCTATAGAATTCTTGTGTTTGATCTTGAAGGTTTCATACATAGCTTTCATTAAGTCACTATTGAGGTTGGAGCCGTTATCAGTAATGATTGACTTTGGGTTACTGAACCAACAACAATACGGTCGCGGACAAAGTCCTCCATGACTTTCTTAATCATTGCTTTGTAAGATGCTTCTTTAACCCATTTGGTAAAATAGTCAATTGCCACTAGGATGAATATGTGCCCGTTGCAAGTGGCAGGTTCGATCGGTCCAATAACACCAATTCCCCTAACGGCGAACGACCAGGTGAGCTTGTTGCCTTAAGCTCATTTTGATGCACCTTTATCATTTCTGCATGAATCTAACAATGGTGGCATTTTCGGATGTACTAGATGTAGTCTGTCTCCATAGTCATCCACAAAACCGTTCATATATGAACCACGGGTCCTGGCATGAATTTCGTCTAGCAATTTAGATGCTTCCTTTGCATCGACACACCTTAAAAACCCCAAGTCATGAGTCCTCCTATACAGTATTTCTCCGCTATGAAAGAAATTGTTGGACATTCTTTGAAGCTTTCGCTTTTGAGTGGTATTTGCAAGCTCTGGATATTCTTCTTTTGCCAAATATTCCTTGATGTCATGAAACCAAGGTTTTCCATCTGCTTCTTCTCCGACATGAGCACAATAAGCTGGCTGATCATGGATTTTTACTGGAATAAGATCAATGAACTTTGTATCTGGATGCTGTATCATGGATGATAGGGTAGCCAACACATCGGCGAACTCATTCTGGACTCTAGGAACATGCCGGAACTCTGTCTTTGTGAACCACTTTGTCAAATCCTGCACATGGTGCAGATAAGGGAGTATTTTTGAGTTCTTGGTCGCCCATTCTCCTCATACCTGATGTATGAGTAGGTCTGAGTCCCCAATTACTAGCAACTTTTGGATGTTCATGTCAATGGCCATCTTGAGCCCTAAGATGCAGGCTTCGTACTCGGCCATGTGCCGACTCCTTTGAAATTTGCTGCTTCATTGAAAAGCATTCTCCATCCATTGTAGGATTCTGCAATATCTTCTCCAATGAATGACACCTCTTCGTCAGGAAAATACATTTTTAGGGGTTCGCATTCTCTATCTACGAGGTTTTCGGCCAGGTGATCTACTAGTGCCTATCCCCTGATTGCTTTCTGAGTCACATAGACAATATCAAATTAACTCAACAGGATTTGCCCCTAGGCGAGCTTACCAGTGGGCATGGGCTTCTGAAAGATGTACTTCAAAAGATCCATCCTTGATATGGGATATGTAGTATAGGCACAGAAGTAGTGCCTCAGCTTCTGGACCACCCAAGTTAGAGCATAATAGGTGCATTGCAACAGAGAATACCGAGCCCCTGTACGAGGTGAACTACTTACTAAGATAATAAATGGCCTATTCTTTCTTTCCCATTTCATCATGTTGCCCTAGGATGCAACCGAAGTCGCATCTAACACTGCGATGTAGAGTAGCAAAGGTCTACCTAGATTAGGAGGGACTAAGATTGGTGGTGTCGATAAGTATTCCTTGATTATGTCGAAAGCTTTCTGGCATTCATCGGTCCATTTGGTGGCGACATCCTTTTTCAACATCTTGAAGATCGGCTCATAGATAACTGTAGATTGTGTTATGAACCAGCTGATGTAGTTAAGTCTCCCCAAGAAACTCATTACGTCCTTCTTGTTCTTTGGCGGTGGTAATTCTTGAATGGCTTTGATCTTGGATGGATCCAATTCTATTCCCCGGTGACTCACAATGAACCCAAGTAATTTTCCAGCTGTAACCCCAAATGCACATTTCACGGGATTCAGTTTCAAGTTGTATCTTCTCAGTCTGTTGAAAAACTTCCTCAGGTCTTCCATGTGATCAATGGCTTTCTTGGACTTGAGGATGACATCACCTATATATACTTCGATCTCCATGTGTATAATATCATGCAAAATGGTAGTCATGGCCCTCATGTAGGTGGCCCCTGCATTTTTTAACCCAAACGGCATCATCTTGTAGTAGTACATTCCCCACGGCATAATGCAAGTCGTTTTCTCAGAATCTTCTTCATCTATCCAGATTTGATGATACCCTGCGAAACAATCTATGAAGTATTGCAACTCGTGCTTGGCGCAATTGTCAATCAGGATGTGTATGTTCGACAAAGGGAAGTCATCCTTTTGACTGACCCGATTGAGATCCCGGTAGTCGACATAGACTCTAACCTTCCCGTCCTTCTTTGATACTGGCACAATGTTGGATACTCTATTACCCTGAGAACCTTAGCTTTGACCTACTTAGTGACTTCTTCCTTGATTTTCAAACTCATATCTGGCTTGCATTTTCTGAGCTTCTGTTTTACTGGCGGACAGGTTGGATCAGTCGGCAGTTTGTGCACCACAATAGATGTACTCAGCCCAGTCATGTCATCATACAACCAGGTGAATATGTCCTAATATTCTCTTAGAAACTCTGTGTATTCTTCCTTTTCTGATGGTGACAAACGAACATTGATTCGTGTTTCTTTGATGTTTTCTACATCTCACGGGTTAACAATCCCAATCTTGTCCAGGATGGACTTGGGTCTGTTCTCAAAATTCACTACTTCTTTAATAATCTCCTCCAGTATGTCATCCTCCTCTGAATCTATGTCCGTTTGTTGTGTTGTCTCATTGCGTGTCACAATCATTATCATGATAAGTAATAGTAATGCTGTATAAGTAAAGTAATGAGGGAAAATAATAAGAGTAAGATTTATAAGAAAACTGAAATGCTTTGATAAATTCCATAACTATTTTTGAACATTGGAGCTCTCTCTTGCAAAATGAAAATGCGAAAAAGGAAAGTCAACTAGTAAATAAAATAGTGCATGATGCTTGTTCAGCCTTGCTACCACGAGGCTCGTCGGGCTCTGGTGGTTCTGATAGTCCAGTTATTGAGGCAGGCTCCTCTGCTCACGGCCTGTATGGAAGGGCCTTCCTCTCCCTCCTTCTCAAAAATGACATAACAATCCATATTATCGTCTTCCAGGAACAAATTCCGCACTGTTGTCAGTGCTTCCTCTTCTTTTGACCCGTAGATAACCTCGGCTGGTTGGAAAGTTTGCTCCAAATGGGGTATTGGCTGCTCCAATGGATAGTAAGGACCGCGCCATGGTGGCGACCAGTGGTTGAATTCCTCCCAAGTATACTCATATCCCAATCTGAAGGTGATGCCATGCTTCTTTAGTTTGATGGGCTTAGCGATTCCCTAGAGGTTCTTGCCAAGCCCCTTGCTAGGTTCATATCCGCTCCAGTTCAATATGCATTCGATTTTGTTATCCCACCATTTGTCCCTATCAACAACGTTGACTCACCCGATGTGGTGGTAAGTTCCTCCCCCTATTCTTCTTCTTCCTCAAATTATTGGAATGGTCTAGCGACTGTATATGTGATTGCTACCGTCACCGTGAATGATCATCTCTTGGTGATTCCACTCAAACTTTACTGCTTGATATAGTGTTGACACTACGTCCCCAGCGGCATGAATCGATGGTCGTCCCAACAACAGATTGTAAGATACCGACACGTCCATCACTTGAAAATCAACATCAAACCAAGTAGGCCCTATTTGCAAACACAAGCTAATTTCCCCAATAGTAGACCTTTGTTATTCGTCGAAAGCTTTGATATTGATGGCCCCGTCCTTGATCTCACGCAGCCCCTTTCCTAATGTCCTAAGTGTCACCAATGGGAAAATGTTGAGGCTGGATCCTCCGTCAATCAGGATTCGGGTGATAAAGTAATCTCCGCACTGGACGATGATGTGCGATTCCTTGTTGTGACTCAACCCCTCTGTCGGCAGCTCATCTTCGTGAAAAGTGATCTCGTGACTTTCCAATACCTGGCCCACTACGTTTGTCATCCCTCCACCGGTGATGTTACTCGCTACGTATGCCTCACTCAACACTCTTAACAAGGCATTCTTGTGTGTATTCGAACTTTGTAGCAAGGCGAGGATAGGAATCTATAACGGTGTTTTTTCAGCTGATCAATGACTGAGTATTCTTTGGCTTGTATCTTTCTCCAGAGGACGTCGGGCCCAGTTTCAGTGATGGTTGGTCGACTAGAGGCCTGCTTGCTTGACTCCGCCAAATGCTTTGGGGTATGAACCCTGGCGGTTCTTGTCAAACCGTAATCTGCAATGGCTTCCCCGAACTTGACCTTCCCCTTTCTTCTGGCCTCAACTGTGTAGTCCCAAGGTATGGCCTTTGTGTGAAATAAGGTTACTGTCAACATTGCCACTGGGATTGGCGTGCCTATATCTACTTCGAATGGAGCAGTCCCCTTAGGTGGTAAGACTGCAACTTCAAAGGGTGTAGGTGTGTGTGCTGGTGAAATGAACTCAACCTGAATCGACACTAGCGTCTTTGCAGAGGATGGCGCTTCAAACTCAAGTGGCATGGACATGTTTACCTTGGTGTCTTCAGAAGGCTGAATCTGGACCACAATCGGATTAAGGGTGACTACTAGCTTCTTTTGATTGTCGCCTTCTATGATTAAACCGATTGATCCCTTGGGGTCCCAGTCATCCTCTATCTCAATCATGTGAACACCTCTGCCTTTGTGGTCTAGTAGAGGGTTATTGCGGATATTCAGAGCAATCTCCTTTGCTACGATGATCTTGTTGTCAATCATGGTCTAGATTTTATCCTTCAGAGAGTGGCATTCATCAATGGAATGTCCTTTCATGCCGGAATGGTATGTACATGATTTATTTGGATTGAACCACTAAGAAGGGTTTTCGGGGGTTATAGCAGGGATAGGGGTGACATAACCAGCAGTTTTGAGCCTTTCGTACAATTGATTAATTGGTTCAACAATGTCGGTATATTATTTGGGAGGTCTGCATTCGAAATTTGATCGAGGTCTAAGGAAGTTTTGACGTGGGGGAGGTGACTGATAGTGGGATGGTCGGGTGTTGTATGCTTGGTAAACATGTGCTGGTTGGGAGTATTTGTGAGAAATGGGTTGATAAGCAGGAGGTGGAGATAACTGATAAGTGGGTGGCAGAGCATGATAAGAGGGTGAGGGTGCTTGGTAATTTGGTGTAGGCTGATGTGTGATTGGAGTTATTGGGTATGTTTGGTACTTGATAGGGAATTTGGTTCTCTGTGCAACCATTACAGCACCTACTTCCCTTTTCTTGGACGTATCACCAGACTATAAAGCCTTATTAGTAGCTTTCAAGGCTTCTAAGTTCGTAACCTTACCATTCTTGATGCATTCCTCTATCCTTTCTCCTAGCTTGATGATGTCAGAAAATTTGTGATTCTCGATCAGCATCAACCTCTCATAATACTGTGGGTCCTGGGCCTAAACAAAGAATTTGTTCATTTGGTCTTCTTCCAAAGCAGGCCTAACCTTAGCAGCTTCTGATCTCCATCGAGTAGCATACTCACAGAAGGTCTCTATGGGTTTCTTCTTCAAGTTTTGAATATAGAACACATCTGGTGCATTCTCTATGTTGAACCTAAATCTGTCCATAAAATCAGATAACATGCTTACCCAGTTTCACCATTTCTTTGGATCCTAGCTAATGTATCAAGATAAGGCATCTCCCTTCAAGCTCCTCATGAAAAGCTTCATGCGGATTTTCTTATCTCTTCCCACTCCGACCAGCTTGTCATAGTATGTTCTAAAGTGGACCCTAGGATCCCTGTACCATCAAACATTTCGAACTTGGGAGGTTTGTACCCCTCAGGCAGTTCGACATCGGGCTGTATGCACAGATCTTCATAGTTTAGCCCCTCAATTCCCTTACTACCTTTAATGCCTTCAATTCTGCTAGTCAACCTTTTGAGCTCTTCGGCTAGATTTCTGATGAGCAAGTCCTTGTCATTAGAATCTGGTGTTCTTGAGATGGGCTGGGTGGAGTGTGGTATAGTCTCCACGTAGATAGGGTTATTGCATTAGGTGTGGCAGTAGTCATTTGTTGAGTTTTGGAGTTCTGGATGATAAGTGGGGTGTTATGGCAAGTATTACAGTGGCGGTGGGGAGCGGGATGGTTTTGTTGCTTTGGGATGTTTTGCGGGGGTATAGAATTCTGAGTATTTGGGAAAGTAACCTCTAGAGTGGTGAGGAAAAATGACAGACATGCCAAATTCTGGACTTGATCAAGTTCTTCCTAAAACTTCAACAGCTTTTGTTCCAACAGCATTTTCCTTCGGGGCCAAAGTGCCATAAGGGACCTCTACCCGTTCAGTTGAGTTGTTCGAATCTTCCATTTTTCCTTTGTTTTTGTGTTTGACAGGACTAGGAGGAGGAGTAGGTGGAGGGCCCCTGGATCTCGTAAAATATGATGACGTTGCTAGATCTCACAAACTAACCTTTGGGGAGGGGAATAAAAAAAAAGGTAACAAGTCAGTGAGGATCATTAGAAAAATGTTGCAATATTTAAACACGTAGTGTTTGAAATATAAAGTGCATCCTAGTTTTTGGGAACCTCGTTGGGCCCGAGGTAGGCCTAGCGACAAGTTGATTTGGAGAACTTAAAATGCCAAATGTCTCATTTTATTGATAAAAAGTATACGAGTCCCAAAACGATGCTAAGATAACAAGAAAAATAAAAATCACTAATGGCCATTGGCCTTATTACATTCTATAAAAAAAATGGAAATTCCTATCTATTTGGTCCCAGAAGGACCTTCCTCAGACTTGGCATCATTGGCTCCATCGAATAGCTTCCCCAGCTCGCGCAGTCCAGACAACAAGTAGTCTCTGACCAGACGTCCACCTTCATTTCCTTCAGCAGTCTGACAATCTTCGACCCTCTTCAGAAACATCTTTTCCAACTCTACTATACCTCGCACCAGATAGACCAATCGCTTGTTGGCGCTGACAGCCATATCCTTCCACTCTTCGATTAGCTTTTGATTAGCTTCCTGTATCTCGTGGTGCTCGCTTTTGCATTCTCGAATTCTCTTTCGCATATGGTTGTACTTGACCTGTGCTTTAGCCTTTTCATCTATGATTCTATTGCCTCGTACAAACCCGGGTTGATCTAGACCATTGTGATTATCCTCTAACCATCTTGAATAATGGGGACAACTTGCACGGTATCAATTTGGCTCGATAGTGTCCCTTCCTACGACAATCTTGCAATGCCACATATGGTGATCCCGACACCTGTAAGGGCTATCGTCATTCTGGAAGTCAGCCTAGAAGTGACTTATCTTGTCGACCCTTGGTATAACCTTCTTCCTACCTGCTTGTCTCATAACACAAAGAGGTACATATGAGTATGTTCCTCTTAAGCCAATAAGGAAGGTGTGTCCCTAGATCAGACGATGAACTCCTCGGTTGGGAACCACCCGAACATCTACTTGGTCTTCAGTCAAATTTTTGAAGAGTGCGACCCATTTCTTTAGCATTCTCCGGTTGGGCGAACATGTTGGGCATGTAATTCATTCGCTTTGGATGATGAAAAGCGATATGATCATCCCAGTCCCTTCGATGGATTTCCTGTCGGTATTCACCCTTTTGAAGATATTCCATGAGCCAGAGTTGAAGTAGCAGATTACAACCCTCCAAGTGTTTGGCTCCTTGTTGACACCTTTCTAGGGCTCAGTATATTTCTGCAATGATCATTGGTACAAGACTGAATGGTTGTCCATCAATTCCCTCAATTTGAGTTTTGGTGACTATAGCTAGCCTAGTATGGATCCTTGCTTTCTTTATTGGAAACACTATCATCCCCAAGAAGCAAACCATAAAGGCAAAGACCCTTCAGTGGATATGCCCTAATGATATAAGGACGAACTCGTCAGGATAAGTGCGATAAGATTTGATGTGACCGTACCTCTCGTACAAGTAGTCAAAGGGAATGTACGACTCCTTCAAACATGTTAAGTCTGGATGCTTTTTTAGACCCATCATTTTGAGAAAACCTCTACCCTTGTGGTTTTCCGGCATTAACAAATCTGGAGTTTCCCATGGTATACTAGCCAGTCCTCTTATTTCCTCGAGCATGGGTGTCATCTTAATGTCTCCGAAGCGAAACACAGACCTATCACAATCCCTTAATAGAGTAGCAGCTTCTATGATTTTGTTGTTGGGTTGAATTTCCAAGAGAGAGGGTAGGTTCCCCAAATATTTCCTGATGAGAGTCTAATCACTAGAGTGAAGATCCTTCCACCAGCTTAGCAGTTTGGGGTAGATATTGGTGACCATGCTGAATCTGGGGACTTCTCATGTTTTAGTAAGACAAAGGGTTAGGCCCTTACCCCCACCAAACTCGACTACTAAATATCAATAATTGGTATATAAGTGTTTAGTTCTCAAAATAAATGCATAAAACATGGTATTGTTCGTTTGGATTTCGCGGAAACCTAGTGGACTTTGGACAAGGCTATCATAAAGAGTCATTATGCGGACAACATAACTAACACGGCTAGGTTTGACCATGATGCATGCACAATTAACAGAGTAAGGTTTCTATGAGGTATTAGACTGGTACCCTTGAGCGGACAACTCAAGAGGGAAAGTCGTAGAGCAGTCGACTACACCGTTGATCGACTGGTTTTACCGCAAATATGCCTTTGCCGGATTTAGGGGGTGATAATATAGGAAGAGCACAACCACTCATTATAAGCGTTGTTATGGTATTTTATTTGGCACAAGTGGAATATGATGTTTAAAACATGCTTATGCAGTAATTAAAACAAGTTGCCACATATTTGCACGTTCATAATAATAATTACAACAATTTAAAATAGTAATACGGGGATGCAGTAAAAGAAATAAGGGAAATAAAAAAAAGAGACAAGTCAATTTTAAGTAGAAGAGGGAATTAAATACTAAAAAGTATTAAATAAGTAAAGGCATATAAGAAATGTAAAGTCATATTAATATCTTGAAATGGTAAAAGCCTAAAAGAAATCACTAGCAGAGTCGCCATGTTGTCGTGCCCCCTTTTTTCTCGCGAAAATCGTGTTTATGACATTTGGGAGGACAACTCGTTCCCTTTTGGGAATTAGGTTTAATAGAATTGAAGAGTCACCACCTAATGATTAAAGTGTATTAGGACACTAAGAAGTGTTTTGTTTGGATAACCAGAGATTGGGTAAGGGATTGAAATTATTCCAAAGGGAAGGTGTTAGGCACCCTACAGAATCCACTAGTGTGGTTCCCGACCAAGTTATTGCTGTGACTTAAGGAACATATAACACATAGACAAGTAGGAATTCAAATAAGATGGAACTTTTCACATAAAGGTTAGAAATAAACAAAGTCTAAAAGCATTAAAGGGAGTTGATTTAAAAGAAATGTTTTAAAAGATTTAAAAGAAACAAAGAACAAAGGGAAGGGGGTCCTGGGTTTATTGATAATATGGATCACCCCACACAACACTCGGTAATTATTCTTACGCATGATGTTATCGCGTGGTCATCATATCCATATCCAACCATTTCCCACCCCTTTATGGTACTAAAGCGTTGAATGGTCTCGTTTACTTATTGCATGTTATTACCCGCTCCAATCCAATCAATCCTGGAGGTATTTGGGACTACTAATCCTAAACGGGAGAAGATGTTGGGCTTGTTTGTGGTTTCAAAAGGTAAAAAAAAACTAAGGAGACAAACAAAACACATATAGCAAGTTTGGGGGAAGCATATAAACAAATACAAAGGCTCAGACAGATCTCCTTTAAACCAAGAAAGCATATAGTTTAGCATATCTTGCACGTAGTGTTTAAGGTCTAATAAAACTTAAAGGTTTGAGGCAGACTGATTTATTACATAGTTCAGATAAGAAGCCCGAAACAGGCCTACCTGCCGGTTGTAATTAATAACACCTGATTCAGTTTATAAGTTTTATCCTATGGCTTGCCTAAGTGTGGGATAAAAGCTCCTATAGGCATGATATCGACTGATTTCAGAAAAGAATGAAGTAGATTGAATACATACTGATTAAGAGGGGTTACCAGATTATTAAAGAAAAGCAAACCTTAGCAAAAGCTATAGATTTTGCAAAAATTATTACTAGTTTTAGACTCATAAGCGAGTGGAAACGTTTCAGACTTGGTTGATAGTTCCTATAGACATGTTTTCTACGTGTTGTTGATTTTAAACACTTTTATATACATGGAAGAAAATAAAGAAAACCTAGAACATGATATCTAGGTGTCGTATTTTATTACGAACGATATCTGATTGTGTTTGATTATTAAGACCTATAAACATGTTGGCCTAACGAGAAATTAGGTATGCAAGAATCAAGAAGGGGCTATAGACATATTTTCTACATGCAAAAATACTATAGACATGGAATCTATATGTGAACAAGAGTGCTAAAATTAAAAATCCTATAGGCAGGTTATCTATTTGAGAATGCGGGATCTTACAAGAATTAGAACTTCCTATAGGCAGGTAATCTACATGATATGCAAGAATCAAAAATTCCCTATGAACAGGATATCTAGATGATATGCAAGAATCATAAATTCCCTATGAGCAGGATATCTACCCCTTTTTGGATACATGATTACCCCTCCCTTTTTACTAGCCATCCCCAAGAGTTCTATTACAAAGTTATTACAGCCCAGAAAAAAATAAAGTAGAGGAAAAAATACATCAGAGATTAAAGTACAACCAAGGAGAGCCTGATTCAGACTTCCTGTCTGAAATATGAAGTAAACCAACTCCAAAGATCAGATGCCAAGGCCTTTCTCCATTTGGGGGTGTGTCAAAGCTCCCTAAGAGTCTTACATGAACTCCCGGCAGTGCTTATAACCCAAATACATAACCAAATTAAGACATGGTGCAATGTGGAAAAACTAGCCCTCAAGTGTCCAAGTTCAGAGGGAACTCAGGGTCCCAAGGCAAGGCTCACAGGAGGGGGGCAGAACTTAGGATCTAGGAGAGAGAGTGCCAGTGCAGGATTCTGAAAGGGGAAAGGGAAAAGGGAAACAGTTCACATTGATACACATAGGGGTATAGGGAAAGAGAAGGTAGTAAAGGAAAAGCAAAGATAGGCTAGTGGGGCATATTCAGCAATGAGGAATGCTGGCATATCCCACAATCCTGTTAGAATACATTGTTTAGAAATTAGGATCCTTTAAGGGATCAAATTCAAACCATAGACAATAACTTGCATATTGCCATATTTTAAACTGCAACTTACAGCACATAAGGGGGATAGGGTGCAAGGATACAAAAGCTGTAAGTAAACACATTGTGGTGATGCTAAAACTTAAATTAGGACATGCCAGTTTCAAAGAAACAAATATAGAGAAAGTGCAGTAGTCTTGTAAAAGCCACAGAATAGACAAGAAGAGAGTGCTAGTAAGAGTTCAGAAGAAATTGTAAAGCAGTAGTGGAGGATTGCTAATCATGTGTGCTTTGTGAACAAGGGTCGTGTATTTACAGTGTAAAAGTCATGAGGAAATAAGGTAAGAAAATAGTTGAAGAACTGATTGACAATCAATTACACAAGGCTCCCTCTAATTAAAGGATTCAGATTCAAACGGGTATAAACCAATTAAGGAAAGAAATTAATCAAACATTTTGTGCAAAGTAGGCAATTAGGGTTAAATACATAAAAGTTTTATTTAAAAAAGAATTTTGAAATAAACGGTTGTGTAGTTAAGGAAAGAGGATCAATTAATAGCCAAGAAATTAGAGGTCAGAGATTTGCCATGAATGAACTGAGTCAAAAGATGGGAAAGGTTTTTTAACTTAAGGGAAATCAGCAAACATGGAAAGGGAATCCATTAGACCCATATTCAGAGGCGAGTATGAACTAATTACATATTTAAAAACTACTTTAGAAGGAAGTTCATCATATATAAGGATCATACAAACACGTTAATCATGAAAGAAGGTTGTAGTGTCATTGTAAAATCAATAGAAAATCCAGTACAGAATAGTTTAGCAAGAAGTCCATACTTAATTCAAAGACTCTAAGTTAGTCTAAAAGAATCAGGGGTTCTAAAAAAAATCCTAGTTCAACCAAATTATATGATCAAACTTGGCAGAACCCTCAAAGTTTAGGGTTTCCGCCTTGAATCAAGTACATAGATGAGAAGACAAGTGGTCGAAGCAAGCTCAGATGTTTCAGAGAAGAACCGAAACCTCTTACATTCTTCCATCAATAGCAAAACTCATGAGAAAGCATAATATCAAGGTAACAGGCAGAACACAGTAGAAGCACTCGACGAAAATGGAGGAAAAACACTTATAGGAACAGTAAACATGCTTAAGAAGTTTTTTCAGAGTGAACTTAAATAGGGCTTAGTAGAAGGAAAGTAAGGAAACTTAAGAACTTAGCAGGAAAGTATAGTGGGAGAAACATGTTAGAACATAGTAAAAGAAGAATACAAGACATAATAGAAAAGCATATGATAATACAATACGGAAAACATGGTAAAAGAACATACAAATCATGGAGTATATAAAACACAGTAAAAAGAACATACAAGAACGAAGTACATAAAAAACTCAGTAGAAGAACATACAAGAACAGAACACAGTACGAGAAACAAGAACGTGGTAAATAAAAACATAGGAGCATAGTAGAGGCAAACATACAAAAGAAAAGGGAAAGAAAGTTAGAGAAACACTTAAATATTTTTTCAGAAAACCCTAGATCGGAAAGAAAGATCTAAAAAAGTAATTTTCAAAACAAAAATTAGGGAAATCGTTTGAAAAACTTAAAGGGAGCACGGATACACAACGAATCTAAAGAAATCGGAGAAAACCTCGGAGAGTTAGGGTTTCAGAAAGACCCTAGAAGTGAGAAAGGCTTTGAAAGGTCACCGATCGGAGATGTTAGAACCAAGCTCATACAACTATAGTACGCCGGAGCTTGGCCGGAGATGGCTGTGGAACCTTGAATCGGCAGAGGTCTGGGCGAAAACCTTCGAAGTCATGCCTTGAATCTTCAGGTATCAAGCATATAGGAGCAATAGGAGGTGAGTTTAGGACTCTCACAGCCTGGGAAGCCATGGATTCTGGTAGGTTTCAAGGTGGAAGACGATGAGAGGCGGCTAGGGTTAGAGAAGGTTTGAGAGTGTTAGGGAGAGCGGAGGGTTTCAGAGGCGGCTGGTTAGGTTAAATGATTTAGGGTTAAGGGGTGTTCGTGGATTAAAAAAGGAAAGGAGGGATCGTGATCGTTGATCATTTTGATCAACGGCCTAGATCAAAAGGGGAGCCGGGCGGATTGGATTAATTGGGTCAGGGGCCGGTAATTTAGGATTTGGGATGGTCAATTTGGGATTGAGATTGGATTAATTGGGGG
>MU700518.1:108248-187894 GCA_026770625.1 Nicotiana glauca
GGTTAGGGCTAATATTTAAATGGCCATTTTTCCCTTTTATTTTATAAAAGTAGTAAAACAATTTCTGGAAACAAATTAAAGGTACTAAATTAATTACCAATATGCAAATATTAATTTAAAAATAATAAGAATCAATTGTGTAATTATAAACGTAATTAAATCTTAAAATAGGCTAAAATTGCAATTATGCGCAATTTAATTTTAAAAACTCAATAAATTTGTAAAAAATGTGCAAAAAATTACCTTAGCTATATTTTGGTATAAATATAAGAATAAAATGAATTAACCACCAAAAATGATAATTTGAGGAATAATTATTGATTTTTGTACTACTAAAATAGGGCAACAAATTGTTTTAAAAGTCTCTTTTTTTTTATATTATGAAAAATACTAAAACATTTGGACACACTTACATATGCATTCATAGGCTATTTTAAAAGTATTTTTCATATAAATAATTATATAGGGAAAAATTGGGTACCAACAATTAGAACATATAAGAACCAATAACCATAGCAAAAGAAAGTCACGACATCACCCTTCGTGCATTACTCTCAACATCACCATATGAATCAAAGAGAAATGACACAGCATTAACTCTCTCACAATATGGCACGACATCATCCTTCGTGCATTAACTCTCACAATATGGCACTGCATCACCCTTCATGCATTATCACTCACAAAACATGGCACAATATCACCCTTCATGCATTAACACACTCCCTCACCAAAACAAGGAACAATGGTAATAAGGAGATAGAAATACCACGAACAAGCCTTACTTCAATATGTGGTTCCACAATACCAACCTCAACTTTGGATCAATACTGCATCAATACCAAAATTCGTAAATATGATAAGAACGATCAACATAACGATAAACTAGTCTAAGCATGAATAATATGATCACGGAAAGCTACAATTTCATGAATAAGACTCACTCGCATGCTATGACTCGACAACAATGCATAGGTACTCGTCACCTCACCAATACGTTGTACTCAACATTCAAAGATGTAGTAAATAGGCAAATAAGACTCAATCCCTCAAGCCAAGGTTAACCACGATACTTATCTCGCTCCAATGGACAAACTCAAAGCTCAACCACAGCTTTTCCCTTCACACAACAATCTGGACAAATATAATTCAGAACATTATCAACCAAACGATTCAATTTAAGCCTTAGGAACTACCCACAATATCAAAGGATTCAATTTAGGCCATTTTTGAAAAAGTCAACAAAAGTCAACACCCGGGCCTGCTTGGCCTAAACCCAAAATTCGGACCAAAATCCAATTATCCATTTACCCCCGAGCTCGGATACATAATTGGTTTTGGAATATGACCTCAATTTGAGGTCTAAATTCCCAAATTTTGAAATCCCTAGTTTCTACCCAAAAATCCCTAATCAACCTTGAAAACCTTAGATTTTAGGTTGAAATCTTGTAAAATTAAGTGAAAGCTTGAAAGAAACTAGTTTAGAATCACTTACTAATGATTTGGAGAAGAAATGGTCTTTGAAAAATCGCCTAGAGGGTTTCTTGTTATGAAAAATGAGCAAAAAATCCCTATCTAAGTTATGTTTTACACAGCTGCAGATGTCGCAAATGTGGCTAGGGGTTCGCAATTACGAACCTCGCAATTGAGAGAAATCCTTCCCAAATGTGAAGCTCTCCCGGCCATATTGTCTTCTAGCCCCACTGCTCGCAAATGCGATGCTTCCTCGCATTACCTCGCAAATGCGAAGTCTTAAGACCTAAAGCACACCAGCTATGATTTCTAAGTTCAATTCACTCCTTAGCATATCCGAAACTCTACCGAGCCCTCAGGGCTCAAAACCAAACATGCACACAAGTATTAAAATATTATACGGACATGCTCACGAGATCAAATTACCAAAATAACACCTAGTACTACGAATTTAACAGCAAATCAAATGAAATTTTCAATAAAGCTTTGAAACTTCTAATTTCTCAACCAAACGTCCGAATCAGTCAAACCAATTTCATTTCTCACCACAAGTCATAAATATTATATTGGACCTGTACAGGGCTCCGGAACTAAAATACGGACTCGATATCAACAAGGACAAACATCAATCAATTCTTAAAACCATTGAATTTTTAGACTTTGAATTTTCAACAAAAAATCATAACTCGAGCTAGGGACTTCCGAATTCGATTCCAAGCATACGCCCAGGTCCCATATTTCAACACGGACCCACCAGGACCATCAAAATACAGGTCCAGGTCTGTTTAATCAAAACAGTGACAGAAGTAAAGTAAAATTAGCTTTTAAGGCAAAATTTTTTATTTTTATCAACTTTCAACATAAAAAATTTTTGGAAACATGCCTGGATAGCGCATGCAAATCAAGGAGGAATAAAATGAGGTGTTCAAAGACTCGAACACAGAATTTGGTTTTAAATCATAAGATGACCTATCGGGTTATCACATTCTCCACCTCTAAAACAAATCGTTTGTCCTCGAAGGAACACAATAAAGTACCTGAGCTGGTGAAAAGGTGGGGATATCTACTCCGTTTATCAAGCTCAGACTCCCAGGTAGCTGCCTCAACAGGCTGACCTCTCCAATACACTCGAACTGAAGGATAACTCTTCGATCTCAATTGATGAACCCGTTGATCTAGAATAGATATTGGCTCCTCCTCGTAGGTCAAATCCTTATCTAGCTGGACAGTGATGAAGTCTAACATATTGGATGGATCGTTGTGATACTTCCAAAGCATGGACATATGCAACACTGGATGAACTGTTGATAACCCAGGTGGTAATGCTAGTCTGTAGGCCACCTCTCCCACTCGCTCAAGAATCTCAAAAGGCCTAATATACCTAGGTCTCAGCTTGCCATTCTTTCCAAACCTCATTACACCCTTCATGGGTGATACTCGAAGCAACACTCTCTCTCTGACCATGAATGCAACATCACGAACTCTACGGTCGGCATAACTCTTCTGCCTGGACTGAGCTTTTGAAGACGATCATAAATAATCTTGAACTTATCCAAGGCATCCTGTACTAACTCTGTACTCGACAACCGAGCCTCCCCCAGTTCAAACCATCAAACTAGCAGTCGGCAACACCTATAATATAATGCCTTATAGGGAGCCATCTGAATTCTTGACTGATAACTATTTCTACAGGCAAACTTCGCTAGCGGCAAGAACTGATCCCACAAATCTTCAAATTCTATAACACACGCACGAAGCATATCCTCTAATATTTGAATAGTGCACTCAGACTGCCCATCTGTCTTAGGATGAAATGTTATGCTCAGCTCAACCCGCGTGCCCAACTCACGTTGCACTGCCCTCCAGAAATGCGAGGTGAACTACGTATCTTGATCAAAAATGATAGACATGGGCAAACCGTGAAGATGAACGATCTCACGGATATAAATCTCTGTAAACCACTCTGAAGAATAGGTAGTTGCCACAGGAATGAAATGTACTGACTTGATCAGCCTATCCACAATGGCCCAAACTGCATTGAACTTCTTCTGAGTCCATAGGAGTCTAACAACGAACTCCATAGTGATACGCTCCGTCTTCCACTCAGGAATCTCTAACTTCTAAAGCAAACCACCGGGTCTCTGCTGCTCACACTTTACCTGCTGACAATTTAGACACTGAGACACAATGCAACAATATATTTCTTCATTCTCCTCCATCAATAACGCTGCCGCAAGTCATGATACACCTTGGCGGTGCCCGGATAAATAGAATATAAGGAACTGTGGGCCTCCTCAAGAATTAACTCACAAAGTCCATCCACATTAGGCACATGAACACAACCTTCCATCATCAAAACTCTATCATCTTTAACAGTAACCTGCTTGGCACCACCGTGTCGCACTGCATCCCTAAGGACTAGAAAATTAGGGTCAAACCACCAATATCTAATACGCTCAAACAAAGAAGACCAAGGGACTGTACAAGCTAGAATACGGTTGGGCTCAGAAATATCCAACCTCATGAATTGATTGTCCAAGGCCTAAACATCTAATGCAAGCAGTCTCTCACCTATTGGAATTACGTGAGGCTGTCCATACTAGCTGACTTCATACTCAAAGTATCAGCCACCACATTTGCCTTCCCAAGATGATACAATATGGTGATAACATAGTCTTTCAATAGCTCCAACTACCTTCTCTGCCTCAAACTGAGTTCCTTTTGCTTGAACAAATACTACAAACTCTGATGATACGTAAATACCTCACACGGCACACCGTAAAGATAGTGCCTCCAAATCATCAGCGCATGAATAATGGCTGCCAGTTGAAGATCATCAACGAGGTAATTCTTCTCGTAAACCTTCAGCTGCCACAAAGCATATGCAATTACCTTTCCACCATGCATCAATACCATCCACAGACTAATACTAGATGTATCATAATATACCGTATAACATCCTAAATTTGTGCGCAACACCAACATCGGCACCGTAGTCAAAGTTGTCTTGAGCTTCTGAAAGCTCGCCTCACACTCGTCTGACCATCTGAACGTGGCAAGCTTCTGGGTCAACCTTGTTAATGGGGCTTTTATAGATGAAAATCCCTCTACAAACCAACGGTAATAACCCACCTACCCTAAGAAACTACGAATATCTATGGCTGAAGTAGGTGTAGACCAGTTCTGAATGACCTCAATCTTCTTCGGATCCAACTGAATATCGTATACTGATTCAATATGCCCCATGAAGGCGACTGAGTCCAACCAAAACTCACACTTTGAAAACTTAGCATATAACTGGTTGTCACTCAGAGTCTGAAGCACGATCTGAAGATGTTGCTCGCGCTCCTCTCAGCCGCAGGAGTAGATCAAGATATCATCAATGAATACAATCACAAAGGAATCTAGATAAGGCTTGAACACTCAGTTCATCATACTCATAAATGTTGTTAGGGCATTTGACAAGCCAAATGACATCATTAGAAACTCATAATGCCTATATAGTGTTCGAAAAGTTGTCTTAGGAAAATCGGATGCCCTAATACTCAATTGATGGTAGCTAGACCTCAAATTAATATTTAAAAACATCTTGGCACCCTGAAGCTGATCAAATAAGTCACCGTTCTTGGCAATGGATACTTGTTCTTGATAGTGACCTTGTTCAACTACCTATGTCTACACACATCCTCATCGACCCATCTTTCTTCTTCACAAAAAACACTAGCGCAACCCATGGTGATATACTAGGTCTAATGAAGCCCTCATCAATCAAGTATTACAAATGTTCTTTTAATTATTTCAACTCTGGTAGGGACATACGGTATGGCGGAATATAGAAATAGGCTGAGTTTCCAGAACAAAGTCAATACAGAAGTCAATGTCCTTGTCAGGTAGCATCCCCAGCAGGTCAATACCTCTGTAAACTCTCGAACGACTGGTATAGAATCCATGGAAGGAACCTCCACACTAGAATCGTGAAAATAAGCCAAATAAGCCAGAAACCCCTTCTCGAGCATATGTCGAGCCTTCATATAAGAGATAACCTTGATGGTTGAATAACCTGGAGTCCCTCTCCACTCTAATCGAGGCAACCCCGACAAGGCCAAGGTCACAGTCTTGGCGTGACAATCTAATATAGCATGATAACGTGACAACAAATTCATACCCAATATAACATCAAAGTCTACCATATCAAAAAGAAAAAGGTCCACATAAGTCTCAAGACTCCCATTGGTAACAACACATAAACGATAAACGTAGTCTACTATGATAGCATCTCCTACATGTATGGACACATATAAGGGAGCACTCAAAGAATCACGGGCACAACCAAATATGAAGCAAAATAGGAGGATACATATCTATAAGTAGAACCCCGATCAAAGAGAACTGAAGCATATCTACTACAAACTTAAACGATACATGTGGTGATGGCGTTAGAAGACTCAGCCTCAAGACTGGCTAGTGTAAGGCCGCGTAAAAACTTGTGCTCAAAACCTAGAAGCTCATATTGTCAAGTTCCGAATATGTGTTGGGAAAGTGTAAAAGTCTTCATGGTTCAGACCCTTTTGCACTGATCTAAGCATTTAAAAATCAAAGAATCAAGTTTTCCAAAAAAGTGTTATTTTGTGGTCCAGAATGCGATCACAGATCTAGTATGCGGGTCGGATTTCTGCCACAGGTTAAATTAGTGGTTTGGTTAAAATTGCGGTCAAAATGCAGTCCATTATGCGACCGCATAACTAATATGCGGACGACATTTCCATTGCAAAGTGAGTCAATGTGTCAGTCAAATTTGAGGTCAAAAATACGATGCATTATGCGACCACAAATCGTGTATGGGGACCGCATTTCCGCCGCATACCCAAACATTTGGATTTTTGAAGCTCTTTTTGCGGTCCATTTTGTAGACCGCATTTCATCTTTGCGATCGCATACCTAATTCGGGTTACTATTTTTCTAAAATTTTAAACCCAACCCCTTTTTAATAAAACACCTCAACCCCCTCATTTTAATGATCTTTCTGAACAAAATAAAAGAGAGGGAAGAGAGGGTTCTTTAGACAGAAAGTCATCTTAATCAATTTGATTCTTTAAAACTATCTGGGCTAGGAAATTTCAAACTGATTGTCTTCATCCCCATTCTTACAGGTAAAATCCCTAACCTTTTTCATTGATTTTCAGGTGTAAACTAAGGGGGGTCTCATGCATTGATTATTGAAAATAATGGTTGAAAACATACATTCATTCCCTTTAAAACCTAAAATCTAGTTAGGGAATTGGGTAGGAGTAAAGGATTGTACAAAGAGGGGTTGATAACCTAAATAAGTTTGAGTAGCAATTGTGAGCTTCAATTCTAAGTCACATGTGTTAACTTGTCCACTAGATTGACGTTGCTAGACTATTTGGTGAATTGAAAGTAGAAGTTAAAAGGGAATTCGACTCCAGGTATGTATGGCTAACTTTGACCTTTGTAAAGTCACTTTGTTTGGTGTGCGACTGTTTGGTACGTGGCATCTACGTGGGTTATTTGTGAAATTATTGTGATTGGTATGATTTGAGTTTTCGTGGTTAAGTCTCCCGATATAATGGTATAAGTAATTGGCAATAAACTAAATGTGTGGTTGTGTACGTGTTATGTGGTAAGAGTTGAGAAACTAATGATGGAAAAAATTATAATTGATGCAATCGAAACAAACTGAGGTAATAACATGTTTGGCTTATTGTGGGTAATTATTGTGGTGACTTAAATTGCACATGAACTGTATAATATGATGGAAGAGATATTGATGGTTATGGAAATTCTTTGTGAATTGTTGTTGTCGTTCCTTGTGAATTGTTGTTGTTGTTCTTTGCGAATTGTTGTTGTTGTTGTGCTATTTGTGAATTATGATTGTTTGGTGGGATCGGGTCGCTCGCCATAATACGAAGTAATAAGGTGTAGGTTGTGGTGATAAAGGTGGCCGAGGTAATAAGGGTGGAAAGTGATCGAAATCACTATTGAAATGAAAATATTGGAAAGTTGTGAAATCATTGATGTGAAAATTTTAAAGGGGAAATGGAGAGATTGTAAACTTGTTTGGCTTTATTGTTTCCTTTCATGTGTATTTGATTGTTGATTCAATTACTACTTGTTACTTGTGTATGGTTTGAGTTTACTTAGGGCCAAGTTTGTTCATGCATACCAGAACAATTCAAATGTACTGACGTCCCTTTTGCCGAGGGCGCTACATTCGTGTTATGATTATAGGTGGATCCGTAGCAGGTACTCCAGTCCACCGGCCTAGCTCCCCTTCACTTTATGTCAGCTGCATTGGTGAGCCCCTTTCCTCTTGGGTCCCTACGTGGCTCATGCCGCTTTCTATTTCGGAGTTTTGTTATGATTTTTGGTGTAAGGTATAGCCGGAGCTTTGTTACCGGCAAGTATAGTATCATCCTTTTGTATCCTTAGAGGCTCCATAGTTAGTAAATATGGGTTGCGAACTTATGTAAATATGTACGTTGGGCGATGTAAGTTGAAAACCTCTTTAAGTAACCATGTATGTTTTGTAAAATGGTATTTTAATTATAAATAGCTAATTACTTTGATTAATGAACAATGAAATTACGGGTTAACACATGGGATAAGAAAGGCACCCAGGTCCGCTTGACTGGGGCTACCCGGTCGAGCACCGGTCATGTCCCTTGGGTTGGAGCGTGACAAACTTGGTATCAGAGTCTAAAGTTTTAAAAAAGACCTAGGATGCCTCAGAGCTGTGTCTAGTAGAGCCCTACTTATCAGTGTAAAGTCGAACACATCTATAAGAGGGGGTATGCATGGACATTTAGGAAATTACCCACCTCTTTGTTATTCTATATTGTGTGGTGAAGTGAAACGTGAAAGTATCTATGTCTAACTCGTGCTATGTTACGAATTTTTCAGTAATGGCACCTAAGAAGAGAGCTAGACGTGGCTTTGGGGCCAATGCCACCCCGAGTGAGGCTATGAATCATGTACCCGATGCCTTGGGTGAAAGCGACTCCCCGGTTTTGAATCTACTAGGCCCGTCTATCCCAAACCATAGTGTTCCTATTCCTGCTGCGGCAGAGGGTGCTACCATCTCTCCCGTCGATATTCCTAATTCTGATGCTGTTCCGGCTACCGGTCCTAGGGTTTCTGATAGGGGCTTAGGGGAGCCATCCATATGTTGACCCAGTTAGTGGCCGCTCAGGCCCAGAGATCTCATGATGCCCCTACATCCTCCAGTGGACATGGGGATTCCGCCAGTTCCAGAGTCAACCACTTTCTGCGGTTAGCCCCTCTAGAGTTCTCAGGCACAGACTGAGAGGCTGATCCACAGGATTTTCTTGATGAAATGTATAAGACCCTTCGAATGATGAAGGCTTCAGAGATGGAGGGAGTTGAGTTGGCTTAATACACATTGAGGGGGAGCAGCGTATTCGTGGTTCGAGATGTGGGAGAACTCTCGTCGGGAGGGTAGACCTCTGGCTAGATGGGATAAGTTTATGGATGCATTTATGGACTATTTCTTGCCTGCCGAGACGATGGAAGCTCATGCCACTCTTAGTTAGTGTCGACCATGGATGCTCGAGTTCGGCAAGTTGTTCAGGGCCTTAGTCCTTTGGTGGTGAATGAGGCTGCTATAATGGCCTTACACTGGGATATGAATTATGGGAAGATTGTGGGATTCGCTCAGGCCATAAAGGCTAGAAAGTTGAGGATACGGACGAAAAGAGAGAGTAACAGCAAGGCTCGATCAGTCGGTCACTCAGGGAGGGTCATCAGGGCCATCCCAGTCATATGCTCAATCCTTAGCGAGCGCACTACCATCTGTGCACAGTTATCAGCAGAGCAGCCAAATGATACTAGGTTCAGACAGTAGGAGGCCCCATCAGTCCGGTCGTTTGGGAGGGAGATCACAGTAGCAGGGGAGGGCTCCATGCCCTAAGTGTGGGAGATTCCATAAAAAGACTTGTTATTTAGATATACCGGTCTGTTTTAGATGCGGGGTGAGAGGTCATATCCAGCGGGAGTGTCGTGTGCCCAGTCAGGGCATGGGTAGGGGATTTGCTCAGTCATCCAGTTCTTCTGTCGCCACATTATCCGTGCATCCTCCAGCCCCAGTAGAGCGTGGTGCAATTAGGGGTGGAGCTCGTGGTAGAGGTGGACCCAGCCGGTTTTATGCCTTGAATGGTCACCAGAGTGCAGAGGCTTCTCCAGATGTGGTTACAGGTATATTGTCTATTCAGGTCATTGATTGTTATGCTCTTATTGATTCGGGGTCCTCTTTATCTTATGTCACCCCATTCATTGCTTCAAGTTTTGGGATAGAACTCAAACAGCTTTATGAGCTGTTCTCCATATCGACTCTGGTTGGTGATTCTATTATAGCCGTATGAGTTTATAGGAATAGTGTTGCCACGGCGTGTGGTCGTGTTACCACAGCCGATCTTATCGAGCTTGGAATGGTGTATTTCAATGTGATCATGGGAATAGACTGGCTTTATTCGTGCTTTGCTAAACTTGACTGCCAAACGAGAGTCATGAGACTCGAGTTCCCTAATGAGCCGGTTATCAACTGGAAGGGGAATGGTGTGGTGCCGAAGGGTAGGTTTATTTCCTAACTTAAGGCTTCAAAGATGATTAAGAAGGGATGTATCTGTCATTTGGTCCGGGTGGCGGACATTACTTCAGAAGTGTCTACCCTCGACTCTGTGCCAGTTGTGAATGAGTTTCTTGAAGTGTTTCTGGACGAACTTCCAAGGATTCCGCCAGATATGGAGATTGATTTTGGGATTGATGTATTGCCAGATATGTAGCCAATATCTATTCCACCATACAGAATGGTTTCGGTAGAGTTGAGGGAGTTAGAGGAGCAGCTGAAGGATTTGTTAGAAAAGGGGTATAGGCTAAGTGCGTCACCGTGGGGTGCTCTGGTTCTCTTTGTTAGGAAGAAGGATGGGTCGCTCCGGATGTGTATTGACTATCGGCATCTCAACAAAGTCACCATCAAGAATATATATCCCTTGCCTCGGATAGATGATTTGTTCAACCAATTGCAAGGTGCAAGGTTTTTTTCCAAAATTGATCTACGTTCCAAGTATCACCAATTGAAAATTAGGGAGCAGGATATTCCCAAGACCGCTTTCAAAACTCGCTATGGTCACATTGAATTCTTGGTCATGTCCTTTGGGCTAACCAAAACCCCGGAAGCTTTTATGGATCTTATGAATCGGGTGTTCAAGCCATTTCTAGACTCCTTCGTGATTGTTTTCATTGATGACATCCTTGTTTATTCACGGAGCAGGGAGGATCATGTCGGTCCCCTCAAGGCAGTTTTGCAGACTCTTCATCAGCACCAGTTGTATGCTATATTTTCAAAATGTGAGTTTTGGTTAGAGTCTGTTGCCTTTTTAGGTCATGTTATTTCTAGTGAAGGGATTCAGGTAGACCCCCTGAAGATTGCAGCAGTGAAAGATCTGCCTAGACCCACTACCCCGACGGAGATTCGTAGCTTCTTGGGTTTTGCAGGGTATTATCGGAGGTTTGTGGAAGGATTCTCTACCCTCACCTCCCCATTGACTAAGTTGACGCAGAAAGTATTTAAGTTCCAATGGTCCGATTCTTGTGAAAAACTTTTTCAGGAATTGAAGTTAAGGTTGACCTCGGCACCAATATTGACCTTGCCGGAAGGCACGAAAGGATTTGCGGTTTATTGCGATGCCTCCAAGGTTGGTTTGGGGTGTGTGTTTATGCAACATGGGAAGGTAATAGCGTATGCTTCGAGGCAGCTCAAGAATCACGAGAAGAATTATCTAACGCATGATTTGGATCTTGCAGCAATTGTGTTTGCTTTGAAAATATGGCGACATTATCTTTATGGGGTCTATGTGGATGTGTTCTCAAACCACAAGAGTCCCCAGTATTTGTTCAAGCAGAAAAAGCTGAATTTAAGGCAGCGACGGTGGTTAGAATTGCTCAAGGATTATGACATGAATATTTTGTACCACCCAGGGAAGGCGAATGTGGTGGCCGATGCTCTCAGCCGGAATTCTAAGGGTAGTTTGGCTCATTTGGGAGTGGATAAAAAGCCATTAGCTCGGGAGGTTTATCAATTGGCCAGTCTAGGGGTTTACATTTCGGCCTCAGACAAGGGGGGTGTTATGGTACATAATGCAGCAGAATCGTCACTTGTAGTGGAATTCAAGAAAAGTAGTTTGTTGATCCAGCATTGGCTAAGATGAAGGAAGCAGTTTTGAATAACAAGACTTTGGCATTTTCACTTGGCAGCAAAGATGGTGTATTACGATATCAAGGTAGGTTATGTGTACCGAATATGGAAAAGCTTCAGGAGAGGGTAATTGCGGAGGCTCATAATTGCAGGTATTCCGTGTACCCAGGGTCTACAAAAATGTGTCATGATCTCAAGGAGATTTATTGGTGGAATAGTATGAAAAGGGGTGTGGCGGACTTTGTATCTAAGTGTCTGAATTGTCAGCAAGTAAAAGGTGAGCATCAGTGGCCCAGTGGATTAACTCGGCTTATGGAAATACCAATGTGGAAATGGGAAATGATCAACATGGATTTCATGGTGGGGTTACCTCGCACTTAGTGCAAGTTCGACTCAATCTGGGTAATAGTGGATCAACTCACCAAATCAGCTCACTTCTTGCCAGTCAAGTCCACCGATACTATAGAGCAATATGCTAAGTTGTATATTAAGGAGGTAGTAAGGCTTCATGGTAGTCCACTTTCTATTATCTCAGATCGAGGGGCCGAGCTCACAGCTAATTTTTGGAAAAAGTTTCAGCAAGGTTTGGGTACTCAGGTTAATCTCAGCACAACTTTCTATCCACAAACTGACGGTCAAGCAGAGCGGACTATTTAGACATTTGAAGATATGTTGCGGGCTTGTGTCTTGGATTTCCAAGGTAGTTGGGATGATCACTTGCCACTTATAGAATTTTATTACAATAATAGCTTTCATGCTAGCATTCAGATGGCCCCATTTGAGGCATTGTACAGAAGGTGGTGTAGGTCTCCGATTGGATGGTTCAAAGTAGGTGAAACAGAATTGGTAGGGCCAGATCTTGTGCACCAGGCTATGGAGAAAGTTAAAGTCATTCAGAAAAGGATGAAAACTGCTCAGAGTCACTAGAAATCCTATGCGGACGTTCGTTGAAGAGAATTGGAATTTCAAGTTGATGATTGGGTATTATTAAGGGTATCTCCTATGAAGGGAGTCAAGCTATTCAGGAAGAAAGGGAAGTTGAGTCCTAGGTATGTCGTGTCGTATCGGATCGCTCAAAGGATAGGGCAGGTGGTATATAGGCTGGAATTGCCTCCTGAAATGTCATTAGTGCACCCGGTGTTCCATGTGTCCATGTTGAAAAAAGTGGTTGGAGATCCATCCACAATTATGCCAGTCAAGACCATCAAGGTTAATGAAGAGTTGTCATATGAAGAGGTTCCGGTTACTATCCTTGATAGGCAAGTCTGTAAATTGAGAAATAAGAAAGTTGCCTCAGTTAAAGTATTATGGCGAAGTCAACGAGTTGAGGAAGCCACATGGGAAGCGAAAAAGGAAATGAAGGAAAAATATCCTTGTTTGAACAAGTCTAGTAGTAATCGTGCGAGCTCTTATCCCTAAACAAATTGATATTATGCCCAAATTGCTGCAAAGACACCCCATCTTTTCTTCCTAAATGCCTTTCTATTAAAATCCCTCTAGTGGCGTAGGAATTGTATGTGTTGTGATTGTTTAAGGCATGTGAACCTCTTTTTGGTAAATGAAAGTTCTATAAAAAAAACTCATGTGATAAGTAAACAACTAATGGTAGTATAGATTGGTAATGATTTATTTATATGCATGTAGTATGTTGAAGCGGTTAAAATTATGTGGGACTCATTGAATTGAATAATTTATGTGCAAAACATAGCAAGTGATTGAATATGTGCAATTGTTGAGGTAGTGAATTGTATACCAGCTGTAGAGATAGCTATAATTGTGTAATGGCGCTTGAAATTGTGTTTCGGGGGCTCTCTGACAGGTAGATATGTCTAAATTACTAAGTGAACTCTGGTAAAAAAAATTTCAAAAACATGGGAGTCAGTGAAAATTTGGAGTCTGCATATCATGTTTTCAAAAACCAACTAATTTTTTTTTCAAGATCCTCATTCGAGGATGATGATTTTAAGTGGGGGAGGATGTAAGGCCCCGTAAAAACTTGTACTCAAAACCTAGTAACTCATAGTGTCAAGTTCCGAATATATGTTGGGAACGTGTAAAATTCTTCATGGTTCGGACCCTTTTGAAATGATCTAAGCATTTAAAAATCAAAGAATCAAGTTTTCCAGAAAAGTGCTATTTTGCGGTCCAGAATGCGGTTGAAGATCTAGTATGCAGACCGTATTTCTGCCGTAGGTTGAATCAGTGGTTTGGTTAAAATTGAGGTCAAAATGCGGTCCATTATGCGACCGCATAACTGATATGCGGACCGCAATTCCATCGCAAAGTGAGTCAATGAATCAGTCAAATTTGAGGTCAAAAATACGGTGCATTATGCGATCGCAAATTGTGTATGCGGACCACATTTGCGCCGCAGACCCAAACAGTAGGATTGGATTTTTGGATCACTTTTGCCGGTCCATTCTGCGGAACGCATTTCATCTTTGCGATCGCAAATGCGATCACACACCTGAATCGGGCTACTATTTTTCTAAAATATTTAAACCCGACCTATTTTTAATAAAACACCCCAACCCCCTCATTTTAACAATCTTTTTGAACAAAATAAGAGAGAGGGAAGAGAGGGTTCTTGAGAGAGAAAGTCATCTTTATCAATCTGATTCTTTAAAATTATCAGGGCCGGGAAATTTCAAAGTGATTGTCTTCATCCCCATTCTTGCAGGTAAAATCCCTAACCCTTTTCATTGATTTTTAGGTGTAAACTAAGGGGGGTCTCATGCATTGATTCTTGAAAATAATGGTTGAAAACATACATGCATGCCTTTTAAAACCTAAAATCTAGTAAGAGGAATTGGGTAGGAGTAAAGGATTGTACAAAGAGGGGTTGATAACCTAAATAGGTTTGAGTAGAAATTGTGAGCTTCAATTCTAAGTCGTATGTGTTAACTTGTGCACTTGATTGACGTTGCTAGACTATTTGGTGAATTGAAAATAGAAGTTAAATGGGAATTCGACTCCAGATATGTATGGCTAACTTTGACCTTTGTAAAGTCACATTGTTTGGTGTACGACTATTTGTTACGTGACATCTACGTGGGTTATTTGTGAAATTCTTGTGATTGGTATGATTTGAATGTTCGTGGTTAAGTCTCCCTATATAATGGTGTAAGTAATTGGCAATAAACCAAATGTGTGGTTGTGAACGTTTTATGTGGTAAGAGTTGAGAAACTAATGATAGAAAGAAATTGTAATTGATGCAATCGAAACAACTGAAGTAATAACATGTTTGGCTTGTTGTGGGCAATTATTATGGTATTTTAATTACATATGAACTGTTGAATATGATGGAAGAGGTATTGATGGTTATGAAAATTCTTTGTGAATTGTTGTTGTCGTTCCTTGGGACTTGTTGTTGTTGTTCTTTGTGAATTGTTGATGTTGTTGTGCTGTTTCTGAATTGTGATTGTTCAGTGGGATCGGTTTGCGCGCCGCAACACGAAGTAATAAGGTATGCGTTGTGGTGATAAGGGTGGCCGAAGTAATAAGGGTGGAAAGTGATTGAAATCACTATTGAGACGAAAATATGAGGAAGTTGTGAAATCATTAGTGTGAAAATGTTAAAGGGGAAATGGAGAGATTGTAAACTTATTTGGCATGATTGTTTCCTTTCATGTGTATTTGATTGTTGGTTCCATTACTACTTGTTACTTATGTATGGTTTGAGTTCACTTAGGGCAAATTTTGTTCATACATACCAGTACAATTCAAATGTACTGACGTCCCTTTTGTCGGGGGCGCTACATTCATGTTATGATTGTAGATGGATCCGTAGCAGGTACTCCAGCCCACCG
Organism: Nicotiana glauca; assembly: GCA_026770625.1. NCBI lineage: Eukaryota > Viridiplantae > Streptophyta > Magnoliopsida > Solanales > Solanaceae > Nicotiana > Nicotiana glauca. Next base: position 123,763 of record MU700518.1, read on the forward strand.
GCCAAAGCTCCCCTTCACTTTCTGTCAGCTGCATCCCCTTTCCTTTCGAGGCCATGCGTGGCTCATGCCGCTTTTTATTTTGGAGTCTTGTTCTAGTTTTTGGTGAAGGTATAGCCGAAGCCTTGTTACCGGCAAGTATTGTATCATCCTTTTGTATCCTTAGAGGCTCCGTAGATAGTAAATCTAAGTTACGAACTAATATAAATTTGTATTTTGTATGTTGGGCGATGTAAATTGTAAACCTTGTAAGTAACTGTAACGACCCGACCGGTTGTTTTGAGCTCTAGTGCATCGTTCAGCTATTTGAGGCCATGAGCCGCTTTATTTCAGGTATTGTAACTCGTACACATGGTCGGAATTAAAATTCAGGAAGATCAGAGTTAAATTTAAATTAAAATTCTCATTTCAGAAGCCTTAAGTTGGAGAAAATGGTTAAGATTGGAATTTTGAGTAAACAACCTCAGAATCAAGATTTGAAGGTTCCAGCAGGTTCGTATGATGATTTTGGACTTGTGCGTATGCCCAGATCGGGTTTTGGGTGACCCGGGAGTGTTTTGGCGCCCATGGTGGAAGTTGGCATTTGGGAAGAAATTTCATAAGTTTGGTTTGAAGTGTATTTCAGTGTTACCTATGTCCGTTTGGAATTCCGAGACTGGTAGTAGCTCCGTATGGTGATTCTGGAGTTGGGAGCACGATCGGAAGTGAATTCGGAGGTCTGTGGGTCATTTTGAAACCATTTGCCTAAAGATAGAAATTTGAGGGTTTTTGAGAAGTTTGACTGGAGGTGTAATTTTTGATATCGGGGTCGGAATCCGATTCCAGAAGTTGGAGTAGGTCCGTAATGTCAAATATGACTTGTGTTCAAAATTTGAGGTCAATCGGACATGATTTGATACGTTTAAACATCGGAAGTAGAAGTTTGAAAGTTCAAGGTTCATAAAGCTCGAATCCGGATGTAATTCATGGTTTTAGCGTTGTTTGATATGATTTGAGGCCTCGAGCAAGTCCGTAATGTATTTTGGGATTTGTTGGTAGTTTTGGTTGAGGTTCTTGGGGGCCTCGGGTGGATTCCAGGTGGTTAATGGATCGAAAATGGATTTTTTAGAAGGCTGAGGTATGTTGGTTGCTGGTGTTTCCGCTTCTGCGGAAAAGGAACCGCAGAAGCGGCCCTGCAGAAGCGGAAAAGGAGCTGCAGGAGCAGTTTATGGTCGAAAGCTGTGGACCGCAGATGCGGTCGAGGTTCCGCAAAACAGGGACCGTATCTGCGGAAGGCGGATTGCAGAAGCGAAAATGGGAGGCCCAGGGGAAGCTGCTGAAGCGGCTGGCTATCAGCAAAAGCAAAAATGCAGAAGTGGTTGGGCGTCCGCAGAAGCAAAATTGGGCTGGAGCCTAAGGACCGCAGAAGCGGAATATTTTCTGCAAAAGCGGGACCACGGAAGCGGGTATATTTCCGTAGAAGCGAAAGTTCCTGGAGGCAGCAAGCTTGTTTTAAATCGTGGGTTGAGTTCATTTCTCTCATTTTTTTCATGGCTTGGGGCAATTTTGGGGAGCTTCAAGAGGGGACTTTCGTCATTTAATAATTGAGGTAAATTATCCCCACCTAGTTTGAGTTAAATACATCAATTTTGTAAGGATTTGAGCATGAAAATTTGTATAAAATTTGAGGTTTTCATAGAAAACCTAGAAAATTATATTCTTGGAATTTAGCCACGATATTGGGTATGTAATTTGGAGAAAATTATATATTGGAGTTCCTAAGGTCATGGGTAATCCTTACATTCAAAAAATTTATGGATTCCGGGCACGTGGGCACGAGGGAATTTAGGTCATTTCACTAATTGGAGTTGGGAATTTGTATAATTTGAATTGTTAGAAACTATTTGAGCATGTTCTCATTAGTGTGTCGTTAATTGGCTAGTTTTGGTGCGTTGTGCGTCGGTTCAAGCCTTCGGAAGGATGTAGATTGCCGGTTATGAGTCTTAGGAGCGAGGTGAGTCTCTTTTCTAATCTTGTGAGGGGGAATTTACCCCATAGGTGAGTTATATTGGTTATGTGCTCCTATTTGTGGGGGCTACATACGCACGAGGTGATGAGAGTATGCTATTGTCCGGGTAGTCTAGGACCCCAAAAGCATGTTACACTTGGTTTAACTGTGAATCCATTGATGGGTTAAATTTTTTAAATCACATTAAATTATTAAATGAATTTCAAAGGGATTAAACTTCATTTTTCAAAAATTGTTAAAGGGGAATTGGTATTATTTGGATAATTTTTCCCGATAAATTCTTAATTGGCTATTTGAGCATGTATTTTATGTGTACCTGCGTCACATGCACTTGTGATACCGGGTTTCTGGGATGGTTTTCGAAGGATTGTACTAATTTTTATTATTTAAATTAGAAATTAAAGTAGTGATCTTTTATTTATGAAAATGGAAGGAAAACCTTAGATTTTCAAAAGTATTAAAAGAGGATTTAATTGATAATTTTGTTGGCTTGCCTGACAGAGGTGTCCGGTGCCACCACGACCCTTAGTGGATTTTGGGTCGTGACAACAAGGTATCAGAGCACTAGGTTCCCATCGGTTTCGCAAGTCATGACCATGTCTAGTAGAGTCTCGTGGATCGGTACAGAGACATCTGTACTTATCCTCGGGAGGCTACAGGGCTGTTAAGATTACTTCCCTTCTTGATTTCCTTATCGTGCGGTTCAATTCCTTTGAGGCTTATGACTTTGATTTCTTCCTACTCAATCTTAAGCGGGCGCTTTTTATAAACTACAATTTGAAGGATTGTAATGGCACTACAAATGTGGTACAGGATGATTCTCCCGGTATAGTTAATTGGACTATTATAGCCGCCTTATGGAAGGATATTCCAGTGTTCAGCTTAGTAACAGAACTTCTAAGATCCTTGAAGCTAGTCACAGGTTGCCGCGACACTTATGAGCGATTATTCAATAATGTTGGTGTGATGGTAGGGTGTTTGCCCATGAGTTGGGGTAGTGAATGAATTGAAGGGAGGTTTACTCAGTGTGTAATCAAAGGGATTCAGTATTTTATTCCCGACAGGGGGAAAGTCAATCGGACTAAGGATGGTGAGATGTGGACTGGTGGAAGTAATGAAATATGGTAATTGCAAGTGTGGCGGCATTCTCTATATGGGGGTGTTGTTGTCCCAATTGAATGCTTTAAGTCTGTCGGTGTTATGATCTGCTACAATTTGCCTTTGAGGCAAGATATTGTGAAATAGTATTGGAGATACAACTATCAGATATCGCAGGGTGCGGTGGTTCTGGATTGAATCAACATTTCAAGGTTGATGGTTCAATAAAGATGACCTTTGAAAAAGTTTGGGGTTAGTAGCAAATTGTGGATTCAAGTTCTATGAAGATAACTTTTATTAAGGCAATGACTGAGCAACAAAGGATGAGAAAGACATGTGGGAAGTGTTAGGCGGAGTTGTAAACTTCTAAAAGGCTAGGCTTAGGGAGCGCAGGCCGAGCAGTTGATTTTAAGGAGTGAGTTTGCCCAAAGTGGGAGAGTGGCGGAGCTGTATAGGGCCTAGTAGCAGGATGACTACGTGCCTGAGAATAGTTTGGAAGGATTTGGGGTTTTAGCGACGGGCAATGGAAGTCTTTAGATTTAATTCGAAGCATGGGATTGTTATACAGTAGAAGATTTGGTATTACCTAAAGGAGCTGCTTGAAATGAAGAAAGATGTAGCATGACTTTGAAGGGGAAGGATGTTGTCGCACATTTAATGGATGTCCACGAGGGGTAAATGGACTGGTACAGCTAGGGAGTGAGCTTGGACTCAGAAGAGTTATTTCCTGTGAGCAGTTAGTGGTCGCATGGTTGGCGGGGCTTCTGCGAAGAGTTCTACGGGTTATGCAGCAAAGGGAACTGTTGTGTGACTGTGTCAACGATTTAGTGTATCAAATTGGGTTTCTACGGTAAGATATCGAGAATTCTGGCGATTGATTACGCAAGGTTATGTCAATAAGAGATTACGAATCCTGGTGAACTCCAGAGTTTTGTAATAACGGCCTCGAGCTAAGTGGGAGAGTGCTACTGCTTATGATTGGGTTGCATGGTTAACTACTTGCGAAGTTTCTGGTTATTACCATACTGAGGGGTTATCTCAGCTATGGAAAAATACCATAAGTAGTAATTTGAGTAGAGGAATTATTAAAGATGTGCTATGGTTAGCCTTATGGGCTCATCTGCAAACCGGGGAAAAGATTCAGGATTTATGCCTTGTATAGAAGCAGGTTTAAAGGAAGTGATTCTGGCAGGTGCTTCGTTGAGAGGGTATTAATGTTCTAGAAGATTCATGGAGTTGATTATATTCGGGACAAAGTCAGAGCGGGTGGATCTCAGCAGCGGTCCTAGTAGATCCTAAGGGATAAAGTGTGGTGCCCAACTATTTCAAGCCTATGAGTACAGTTAAGGATCAAGATTTGTAACACCTTATGAGAAGGTGCCCAGAATGTTCTATGATATTTTGACTTGTGGTGTAGCATCTGAGAACTATGAAATGGTCTGTGGGATTTGGGACAGCATGGTCTCATGACTCAAGGCCACTTGGTGAGTGTAGAGGGAGTACGTTATATGTTGAAGAGAGTTAGTATTATTTCCATGGGAATCAAAGATAAATTGGAAGGAAAGGTGTTGATTAGCCATAGTTGAATGTGGCATGTTGCGGTCTGTAATCAGTTCATTCAGCGTGATCGAGTTATGTGTATGATTTGTAGCGGTACAAGTAAGGTTTGCTGGTCACTGTAATTAACGTTATTCGGAAGCATTCTTCTATAATGGCCTGTTAAGTGGAAGCGGGTTTCAGAAGGAATATGGTGGCTTGGGCCACTACTTAGAGTTTTGCATATCCTTCGGTTGTGGGAACTCACTTGTGTGTTGCTATGATTCTCCGAAGTGAGTTAAGTGAAAAGTTCATATATGATAATGTGTTAAAATATTAATGATTTCAGAGTTACGATGAAGATCGTGTTCTATTGTATGTTGGCACGTTGGGTGCAGTGAGTAGCATGGAAATTCGCAGTGTCGATTGAGGTTGCAATTTGCTATTGGCAAATATGTTGCAAGCTCGGATGAGCAGGAAAGGAGTTTCACTGGTTAAAGTAAGTTGGGATTGCCTTCAGCGTCACCTAAGATCGGTGTTTTGTAAAAGGGGATTGTATTATGGTTAATGATTTCGATCGCTTTTCAAGGGTTAGTGTGGCCGATGGTTTGGATGAGCGGACCCGTTATTTATTTCGGAAGATTCTGGGAGCGTGTCCCACGGGAAGCTTGTATAAGTGTGACATGAAGTTACTTGATTAACTAAATATTTAAACCAAGTATGAGGATTGTGGCTATATCATTAATTTGAGAATTTAGGCCTGGAGGGCACTTTGTTTATTGGGTTATGAACTGAGGAGGTTGCTCCGGTTATGATGGTTGTTCTTGTGTGTTATGAGGAAAGGGAATTAGTATGGACCTTTGAAAGGTTATTGGCTTAGTTTGATGTGATCAGGATTGACTTGAGGTCAGTGAGTGGGTTTAAATGTGAATATGGACTCTATGTCAGGCCAGTTGTGTTCATTTCAGTAACAAGCTCCTTATGAAGTAGTCAGGGTGTTATCTCATTGTCAGATATTTCATGTACTAATATATTGCATCGTGTGAGTTTTGAGATGGCTTGAGAAATTGTTTATGTGTTGAGGATCCACGTGGAAATGACGTATTATGAGCAAGATGGCTCTTGAGATTCAGATTGTATACCGCACCTCAGTTGTACTCGAGTTTTGTACCTTATCGCGCTATATGTTCCCTCAGGGATGTTATTATGCACTTAGAATGCTTATGACTGATGTTCGGTATTTTGTTGTAATAAGCGATTTAGCTCGACGTAGATCTCCTTATATGAGTTTTACGTATGGATCGGGTGGCACACCGCCATGGGTATGTTGTTTAGATCGGGTGGCACGCCGCCATGGTTATGTTGTGAGGATCGGGTGGCACGCCGCCATGGTTATGCTATGTGGATTGGTTTGCGCGCCGCAACAATGTGATGTTGAGTATAGTTTTCCATATGCTATTTTGTATGCCTTGCTTCCTCTTTTCTAATGAAAGTCTGTATTAGTGCATGAGTTAGGTAATTCCTTCCAGAGTTCGTTTTCCTTTCGCATCGCGTTCAAATGTGGTGGCCTATTGGCACATTGTGGCATCATATGAGACTTTTGATTATGTCTGGGGTGGCTTAGTGCTTGAGCAGTTCGTACTGGATGAGGTGAGATTTTTTTTGGATTTAGGATCAATGCAATCTGAGTATATAAAGTAAATTATGGATATAAGACCGTTATTTGGTCCTGAATGAGGTGATGGTTCTGTCAGAGGTATAGATCGAATGATTTGTTAACTCAGCAGTTGGTTATGAATTTCTGCACATCTCGTCCGCCGTGGCGGTATTGTAAGAGTTAGAGTAAGACTGGCGTGAGTCATGAGGTGCAATGGGAGCATCTGATTCGTTGAATTTTGGCTAAGCCGATAAGAAAATATTATTGTGGTCTTGTGGATTAAGTGTGGCAAAGTAAGAATCCAACAAAGTTATGCAGTCACGTTTGAGTACAACGTGTAGTGATTGATATGTTGATATTATGTTGGAAATAGGTCGGGCATAGAATTCCGAATGTTGGAATTGGGCTCTAAGGCTTATTTGCTTGAGTAAAAGAGAATATCTTCGGAATTTATTGAGATAATGTGCTCAACTAAGTTGTGGTAGCAAGGGAAGGTGCATGAGAAGTTAAACAGCAATTTCAGACTACTTCAGTATAGTTCTCAGCATGTTCGAGGATGAACATATGTTTAAGTGGGAGAGAATGTAACGACCCAACCGGTCGTTTTGAGCTCTAGCGTATCTTTCAGTAGTCTGAGGCCATGAGCAGCTTCATTTCAGGTAATGTAACTTGTACGCATGGTCGGAATTGAAATTCAGGAAGATCGGAGTTAAATTTAAATGAAAATTCTCATTGCAGAAGCCTTAAGTTGGAGAAAATGGTTAAGATTGGAATTTTGAGTAAACAACCTCGGAATCAAGATCTGAAGGTTCCAGCAGGTTCGTATGATGATTTCGGACTTGGGCGTATGCCCGTATTGGGTTTTGGGCGACCCGGGAGTGTTTTGGCGCCTATGGTGGAAGTTGGCATTTTGGAAAAAATTTCATAAGTTTTTTTTGAAGTGCATTTCAGTGTTACCAATGTCCGTTTGGAATTCCCAGACTGGGAGTAGCTCCGTATGGTGATTCTGGAGTTGGGAGCGCGATCGGAAGTGAATTCGAATGTTCTTAGGTCATTTTGAAGCCATTTGGCTAAAGATAGAAATTTAAAGGTTTTTGAGAAGTTTGACCAGAGGTGGACTTTTTTGATATCGGGGTCGAAATCCGATTCCGAAAGTTGGAGTAGGTCCATAATGTCAAATATGACTTGTGTGCAAAATTTGAATTCAATCGGACATGATTTGATAGGTTTAAACATCGGAAGTAGAAGTTGGAAAGTTCAAGGTTCATAAAGCTCGAATCGGGATGTAATTCATGGCTTTAGAGTTGTTTGATATGATTTGAGGCCTCGAGCAAGTCCGTAATGTGTTTTGGGATTGGTTGGTAGTTTTGGTTGAGGTCCAGGGGGGCCTCAGGTGGATTCCGGGTGGTTAACGGATCGAAAATGGATTTTTGAGAAGGCTGAGGTTTGCTGGTTGCTGGTATTTCCACTTCAGCGAAAAAGGGACCGCAGAAGTGGTCCCGCAGAAGCAGAAAAGGAACTGCAGGAGTGGTTTATGGTCGAAGGCTGTACACCCACATCTGCGAAAGGCGAATCGCAGAAGCGAAAATGGGAGGCCCGGGGGAAGCCGCAGAAGCGGCTGGCTATCCGTAAAAGCGAAACTGCAGAAGCGGTTGGGCGTCCGCAGAAGCGAAATTGGGCTGGAGCCCAAGGACCGCAGAAGTGGAATCTTTTCCGCAAAAGTGGGACCGCGGAAGCGGGTATATTTCCGCAGAAGCGAAAGTACCTGGAGGCAGCAAGGTTATTTTAAATCGAGGGTTGAGTTTATTTCTTTCATTTTTTATGGCTTGGGGCAATTTTGGGGAGCTTCAAGAGGGGACTTTCCTCATTTAATGATTGAGGTAAGTTATCCCCACCTATTTGGAGTTAAATACATCAATTTTGTAAGGATTTAAGCATGAAAATTTGTATAAAGATTGAGGTTTTCGTAGAAAACCTAGAAAATTATATTCTTTGAATTTAGCCACGATTTTGGATACGGAATTTGGAGAAAATTATATATTGGAGTTCCTAAGTTCATGGGTAATCCATACCTTCAAACAAATTTCGGATTCCGTGCACGTGGGCTCGAGGGCATTTTGGTCATTTCACTAAGCAGAGTTGGGAATTTGTATAATTTGAATTGTTAGCAAGTATTTGAGCATGTTCTCATTATTTTGTCATTAATTGGCTAGTTTTGGTGTGTTGTGCATCCGCTCAAGCCTTCAAAAGAATGTAGATTGCCGGTTATGAGTCTTCGGAGCGAGGTGAGTCTCCTTTCTAATCTTGTGAGGGGGAATTTACCCCGTAGGTGAGTTATATTGGTTATGTGCTCCTATTTGTGGGGGCTACGTACGCACGAGGTGACGAGAGTCCGTGCGTAGCTACTATAATGCTATTGTCCGGGTAGTCTAGGACCCAAAAGCATGTTACACTTGGTTTAATTAAGAATCCATTGATGAGTTGAATTGTTTAAATCACATTGAATTAGTAAATGAATTTCAAAGGGGTTAAACTTTATTTCCCAAAAATTGTTAAAGGAGAATCGGTATTATTTGGATAATTTTTCCCGATAAATTCTTAATTGGCTATTTGAGCATGTATTTTATGTGTACCTGCGTCGCATGCATGATTCGTGAGCAGGGTATGTGTTTATTTATGGAACGGGCCGAATGCCTCGGCAGATTAAATAGATGCATCTATTGGTTCGGGCCGCTCGACCTTCGGCAATGCACAGTTTACATTCCTATTGGATCGGGCCGTCGCCTTGGTGTGATTTGTACATGTTATTTGTCGCTTGAGAATTGTAAATGTGGATTTGGCCCTTCGTGGCTTGATATAGATTGATAAGATAATAAAGAATAAACCTTGGAAGCCCTTGCTTAATTGTTGAAAGTGTTTACCTGTTTTCTGGCTTCGCGAATTTGAACTACTATATAAATCCATGATTTTCCTCGCATTTTTAGAATATTGTTAATTGACCTCTAGTGAGTGTCGAAGTTGGCCATCTCGTCTCTACGTCTTCGAGATTAGGCGGGATACTCATTGAGCACACGTTGATTACGTACTCATACTACACTTCTGTGTATTTTTGTTGCACAGGCATATTTACCTCTAGTAGCTTACTGGGCGTAGCAGCATGGATGACTCTGGGACTAGGTGAGCGGCATTGCTCGAGGCGACCCACAGCTAGTGTAGTTCCTTTTAGCATATTTATTATTTATTCCATGTCCACTATATTTCGGACAGATGTTGTATTTTACTTTCCTTATCGATAGTTGCTCATGCACTTGTGAGACTGGGTTTCTGGGATGGTTTTCGAAGGATTGTACTAATTGTTATTATTTAAATTTGAATTCAAGTAGTAATCTTTTATTTATGAAAAATGGAAGGAAAACCTTAGATTTTCAAAAGTATTAAATGAGGATTTAATTGATAATTTTGTTGGCTTGCCCGACAGAGGTGTCTGGCGCCAGCGCGACCCTTAGTGGATTTTGGGTGGTGACAGTAGCCATGTATGTTTTGTAAAATGGTGTTTTAATTATAAATAAATAATTCCTTTAATTAGTGATCAATGAAATTACGGGGTAACAAGTGAGATAGGAAAGGCACCCAGGTCCGCTTGACTGGGGTTACCCGGTCGGGCGTCGGTCATGTCCCTTGGTTTGGGGTTTGACAGCTAGAAAAGCATAACATCGGGGCTAGTCCCCACCACTCTGGACTGCATCTCTAGGATAGGCCCTAATTGGCTGGCCTCCACCTCTAGGAGCCTGACCTCCACCTCTAATGGCCTGACCACCACCTCTGGTTGCCTGACCCTTACCTCTAGCTGGCTGAGCAAGTAGTAAAGTCCGGTGCCGGACTATGGCACGAGAACCCTGATGCTGAGAGCTAGTCGATACACGAGGGCAAGATCTAGCAATATGCCTCGGATCACCACAAGTATAACAAAACCTCGGCTGCTGTGATTGATGACCCTAAAACTTGCCTTGTCTGCCGGAGTAACCACCCTGAAAACTCTGGAGCGGAGGTGCATTAGTAGGAGCTAGTGGTGCACTATAGGTTAACTGATCGAAATAGTGCATATGAGGGCCACAACCACCTGAAGCATCGTGGGATGCCTTTAGTGCTGAATGAAATGGCCTTGGAGGATGTCGTCTATCAAATGTACCTCAGCCTTTAGATGAGACCCCATTAAATCCATCGGAGTGACGCGCCTCTTGTCAGATCCCTGACCACTCCCCTACGCTAGCACTATCTCGACTCGCCTGGCAACATTGGCAGCCGTCTTAAAAGAAATCTCACTCCCTAGTATCTTTAGCTATCTGCAATCTAATAGGCTGAGCGAGTCCCTCAATAAAACTCCCCACCTTCCCTCTCTCTTTCGGTAGGAAGCAAAAAAATATCATGACGGGCCAATGCAAGAAACGGGTCTCATATTGTGTGACGGTCATACTGCCATACTGGAGATGCTCAAACTACCTGCGATTATCATCTCTTTGGGTGACCGGAAGGAACTTCTCAAGAAATATCTGAGAGAACTGGTCTCAAGTAAAAGCAAGTGACCCAGCTGGCTTGGTCAGTACAAAGTCATTCCGCCATCACTTGGTGGAACCAGTCAAGTGAAACACAGCAAAGTCGACCTCATTGGTCTCTACTATCCCTATGTTCCACAGCACCTTATGGCAGCGGTCAAGATAATCCTGGAGATTTTCAGAAGGTGCACTACTGAAGTGAAGTGGAAAGTGCTTGGTGAACTTGTCCAACATTAACAAACCCTCAGGAGTAATAGCATGACCATAACCGACATGTGCCGCAACAACTGGCTGAACTACCTCAACTGGCTGAGCTACAGGAGTCTGATACCTGGGAGCCATCTGCTCCGGAGTGTGAGTAGCAGGAGTATGTGCTCTTCTTCCAGCCTAAGAGACGGCTGGTGCCATGGGAAAAGTGCGAGTCTGGGCTACACTCTTCATCAGGTCCACCAAACAGACCACAACATCCTGTAGCACTGGGGTGGCGATGAACCCCTCTGCGACCAGAGCTGGTCCTGCTGGAACGGTTTAGGCTGGAACCTCCTCATCAAACTCCACCTGAGGCTCCACCGTTGCTGTTGCTTCTCGAGCTTTGGGATGAGCCCTGCCCCTGCCTCGGCTTGTACCACTGCCTCGGCCTGGTCCTCGGCCCCTCGTAGAAGCTGCGACTGAGGGCTCTGGCTGCTGCTCAGCTGAAAATGTGGTATGTGCCCTCTCCATCTAGGAAAGAACAAGAGTAGAAAAGTTTGATTAGCAATCAGAGAACAAATTCGCATGACAGAGAAGAATAAAAATGACGTTGTACCTAAACTCGGTAGCCCCTGTGAGATAAGTACAGACGCCTCCATACCGATCCACCAGACTCTATTAAATATTTTTGTGAATTGTGAGACCTGGGCAACCTAGTGCTCTGATACCAATTTGTCACGACCCGGAATCCCTACCGCCGGGACCGTGATGGCGCACAATATTTCATTTGCTAGGCAAACCAACGTTAGAGATCATTAAGCCAATTATTAAACCTTTTAGTGATGAACAACAATTGCAAATTAAAAGAGTGCGGAAATTCATAACAGCCTCATTACATAGTACTATCCAGAATCTGGAGTCACAATCCACGAACTTCTAATATTTAACTACAAGTGATTTGTCTAAAGGAAAATACAATTGTTTTAAATACAAATGGAACAATACAGAGAGAATGTATAGAAGGGGACGCCAGGGCCTACGGACGCCAATAACCTTGGGTCTCCGATCAAATGAGGCCAGCAGCAAAACTGAGGATCAGCTCGAACCGGTACCAAAATCTACACATAAAATACAAAGTGTAGTATTAGTACAACCGACCCTATGTATTGATAAGTGTCGAGCCTAACCTTGGCGAAGTAGCGATGAGGATAACACAAGACACCCACAAAACCAACCAGTGCAGTATAATAATTTATATACCAATAACAACAATAAAAGAAACAAAACGAGTAATATTGGGAGGGAGAAAATGTTGAGGGGATCACAAGGTAAAGAATCACAATAGAATTTAGAACTTTGATCAACCGATATAATTAGAACATATACGAACCAATAACCACATCAAAAGAAAGTAGATGGCAGCACCTTTCGTGTTTTTACTTTCAACCTCACCATATGAATCAAATAGAAACGGCACGGCATCAACCTTCGTGTATTAACTCTCTCACAATATGGCATGACATCACCCTTCATGCATTAACTCTCTCACTATATGGCACGACATCACCCTTCGTGTATTAACACTCACAATATGGTACGGCATCACCCTTCGTGCATTAACACTCTCCCTCACCAAAATAAAGAACAATAGTAACAGGGAGATAGAAATATCAACAACAAGCCTTACTTCAACATTTAGTTCGACAATACCAACCTCAACTTTTAATCAATATTCCATCAATACCAAAATCCGTAAGAACGATCAAAATAATGATAAACTAGTCTATGCATCAATAATATGATCATGGAAAGCTACAATTTCATGATTAAGACACACTCGCCTGCTATGACTCAAAAACAACGCATAGGTATTCGTCACCTCACATATACGTTGCACTGAACATTCAAACACGTAACAAATAGGTAAATAATACCTAATCCCTCACGACAAGGTTAACCACGACACCTACCTCGCTCTAATGGCCAAACTCAAAGCTCAACCACAAGTTTTCCCTTTACACAAGCCTCCTGACCAATAGAATCAAGCAAATTACCAACCAAACGATTCAATTTACGCCTTAGGAACTACCTACAATATCAAAGGATTCAATTTAGGCAATTTTTTAAAAAGAACAAAAGTCAACACTCACGTCCGCTTGGTCCAAACACGAATTCGGACCAAAACTCGATCACACATTTACCCCTGAGTCCGGATATATAATCGGTTTTGGAATTGGACCTCAATTTGAGGTCTAAATCCCCAAATTTTGAAATCTCTAGTTTCTACCCAAAAAAAACTAATTCCACCATGAAAACATTATATTTTAGGTTGAAATCTTGTAAAATAAAGTGAAAGATTGAAAGAAACTAGTTAAGAAATACTTACCAATGATTTGGAGAAGAAATGGTCTTTGAAAAATCGCCTAGTGGGTTTCTTGTTTTGAAAGTTTTGAAAAATGAACAAAAACCCCGTCTAAGTTAAGTTTTACACAACTGTAGATGTCGTACATGTGACTAGGGGTCCGCAACTGCAATCCCCGCAATTGCGAGAAATCCTTTGCAAATGTAAAGCTTCCCCAGCAAATACGGCCTGTGATGTTCGCAATTGCGATCCTAAACTTTGCAAATGCAAAGGTCCCTTTTCAACCCTGCTGCTTGCAAATGTGATGCTTCTTCGCAAATGCAAAGTCTGCAGACCCGACGCACACCATCTAAGATTTCTAAGTTCAATTTACTCCCTAGCCTATCTGAAACTCCCCCGAATCCTCGGGGCTCCAAACCAAATATGCATACAAGTTTTAAAACATCATACGAACTTGCTCGCGCGGTCAAATCGCCAAAATAACACCGAGAACTACGAATTTAACAGCAAATCAAATGAAAGTTTCAAAAAAACTTTGAAACTTTTAATTTCTCAACCGAACGTCCGAATCACGTAAAACCAACTCCGTTTCACACCAAATTTCACAAACAAGTCATAAATACTATATTAGACCTGTACCGGGCTCCGAAACTAAAATACGAACCGATATCAACAAGGCCAAACATTAATCAATCTGTAAAACCATTGAATTTTCAGGCTTTTAATTTTCGACAAAAAATCATAACTCGAGCTAGGAGCTTCCGAATTCGATTCCGGGCATACCCCCAGGTCCGATATTTTAATAGGGACCCACCGAGACCATCAAAATACGGATCCGGATTCGTTTACTCATAATGTTGACCGAAGCCAACTAAAATTAACTTTTAAGGCAAAAATTCTTATTTTTATTAACTTTCAACATAAAAGCTTTTCTGAAATGCTAATTGTGTTTTATAAGTCGGATTCCGTCAATGCTTTCTATGAGTCGCATTAAGAAAATGCGAATTGTTTGTCAAATTACTTTTCAAATCTATAAGTAGCATTTCTAAAATGGAATTAAATTACGTGATCTTCTAAGCCAAGACCGCAAAATGGAATAAAATGGAATTGTTTATAACGGCTCCGTCTTAGTTTGGAAGACCGTAGACCGCAAGATCCAGTGATCTCTCTGACACTCATGGATTCAGGTACGCTTTCGCATCTAGTATTTGTTCTTGATGATTTGACATGATAGGTCTTGGTTAAAAGATGAAAGTCTTCGTTTTTAAGGTTTTGATTCTAACAATTGGTGTCAGGAGCATGTATCACGTTAAATCATTGAGAAGTAATTTGGTTTAATTGCTGTGCAATATAAAGTTTCGGAAAAGCCTAAATATAGTAGTCAAAGATGAAACAATTTTCAGTTTTTCTTTTTAAAATCGAAAGATTTCGAGACGCTACTTGTGGTGTCCTTATTATGGTATATAAGTTATCTGAAAATTGGGTATAAAGTGGAAGCTTATTCTCTTTCAGCCGCCAGACAATACTTCTTTAATGTTTAGGCTTCTCAATGTTCTTTTGTTATTCTATTTTGTTGTTACATAATACTAGTGATAGCAAATATGTGAAGACCTTGGTTTCTTGGATTCAATTTGTGGCTTGCCTTGTTCAAAGAAAACCATTATTTTAACCTAATGATATATTACTGCCATACTCAATATTTCAGATAATATGACTTGTCTATTGATCTGTTTGCTTTCATGGTTATACTTGAATATTGTCAGTAATTAATTTAGTGAGAATCAGGCGCACCGTGATTTGTTTAATTTTGGAGATTTACATGTTCTCATTTTTTGATTATCCGATAAGTTATCTCGTATTTTGAAACCTAATTCTGTGATCTGAAGCCTTAAAAATCATGTTTAGACTTTCCTTTATTTGTGTGAGTAGTCGAGGCGTCATTTCAGAAAGATTTTATGTTAGAAACTATTAAAAATGAAAAAACCTGCCTAAAACTTCGTTTGAGTTCATTTCGGTCAATATTTTTGGTAAACGGACCAAGAGTGTTTCGACGGTCCCGGTGGGTCCGTATTGTGATTTAGGACTTGGGCGTATGCCCGGCGTCGAAATCGGAAGTCCCTAGCATGAGATATCGGACTTTGTCGAATTTTGATAGTTAAAAGCTAAATGTGTCTTAGATGTTTGACCATTGTTTGATTTTTTTAATAAAATGTCTGTATTTTGGTCCAGAAATCCGGTATAGGTCCAATACAATATTTATGACTTGTCTGTGGAATTTGGTGAGAAACAGAGTTGGTTTGACGTGATTCGGATGTCTGGTCGAGAAATTAGGAGTTTCAAAGCGTTCTTGAAAACCTCATTTGATTTGGTGCTAAATTTGTAGTTCTCGGTGTTATTTTGGTGATTTGATCACGTGAGCAAGTTCATATGATGTTTTAGACTAGTGTGCACTTTTGGTTTGGAGCCCCGACGGCTCGGGTAAGTTTCT
The DNA here is from genome assembly GCA_026770625.1 of Nicotiana glauca. Taxonomy (NCBI): domain Eukaryota; kingdom Viridiplantae; phylum Streptophyta; class Magnoliopsida; order Solanales; family Solanaceae; genus Nicotiana; species Nicotiana glauca. The sequence goes on from MU700518.1 coordinate 139,651, forward strand.
GATAGGCTACGGAGTGAAATTTAGCTAGGAAAAACTGCTGGTGCATCTGATCTTGTTGCAGGCCTCTGATCTCGCATTTGCGACCTCTAAGGAGTTCGCATTTGCGATTGAATCTAAGCCACACAGATTTCGCATTTGTGATGTATGTCTGGGGAAGGCATTCTTCGCATTTGTGACAATTGTGTCGCATTTGCGGTCCTAACAGAGTTCGCATTGGCGAACCAGTCTTCGCATTTGCGAAGACAATAGAGGTGGGAAGGGCCTCGCATTTGCGATGGTTCCTTCGTATTTGCGGGCTTCGCATTTGTGAAGCCCAGATCGTGTGACATCTGCAGCTGGGTAAAAGTGACTTAGAAGAGAATTTTCTCCCTTTCTTCAAATTTTCAAAACCTAAAACACAAGAGGCGATTTTTCAAAGAACTTTTCTTCCCCAAATCATTGGTAAGTGATTCTAAACTAGTTTATATCAATCTTTCACTATATTTTACAAGATTTCAATCTAAATTCTAAGGTTTTCATGGTGGAATTGGGGTATTTTTGGGTAAAAATTAGGGATTTGAAAGTTGGAGATTTAGACCTTAAATTGAGATCGGATTCAAAAACCAATTATATATCCGGGCTCGGGGTGAGTGGATAATTGGGTTTTGATCCGAATTTTGAGTTTGGACCAAGGGAGCTTGGGTGTTGACTTTTTCAATAATGGCCTAAATTGAATCCTTTGCAATTGTGGGTAGTTCCTAAGGCTTAAATTGAATCGTTTGGTTGGTAATTTGCTAGATTCTATTGGTCCGAAGGCTTGTTTGAGAGGAAAACCTATGGTTGAGCTTTGAGTTTGGCCGTTGGAGCGAGGTAAGTATCGTGGTTAACCTTGGCTTGAGGGATTAGGTCTTATTTGCCTATTTGCTACGTTTTTGAATATTAGGTTTAACGTATAGTTGAGGTGACGAGTACCTATGCGTTGTCGAGTTATAGCATGTGAGTGGGTCCTATTCTTGTAATTGTTGCTTTCTTTGATCATGTTATCCTTGCATAGACTAGCTAATCGTTATGTTGAGCATTCTTATCATGTTTACGGACCTTGATATTGATTGAGTATTGACTCAAAGTTGAGGTTGGTATTGTGGCACCAAATGTTGAAGTAAGACTTGTTATTATCATTTTTATCTCCCTATTATTATTGTTCAATGTTTTGGTGAGGAAGAGTGTTAATGCACGAAAGATGATGTCGTGCCATATTTTGTGAGTGATAATGCACGACGGGTAATGACGTGCCATATTGTGATTGTTAATGCACAAAGGGTGATGTCGTGCCATGTTATAAGAGAATTAATGTAGGAAGGGTGATGCCGTGCAGTTTTTATTGTTTCATATGGTAAGGTTGAGAGTAAAAGCACGAAGGGTGATGTCGTGCATTATTCTTTACCATGTTTACTTATTTCCATCTCTAATGTATATTGATTGAGCAGGATCTTATTGCTGCTGTGATCCTTTATCTTGTGATCCCCTCAGCATGTCCCCTTCCCAATATTTCTTGTCTTGTTTCTTTAATTGTTGTTATTGGTATATATATTGTTATACTGCACAGGTTTATGTATAGGTATCTTGTCCTAGCCTCGCCACTCCTTCACTGAGGTTAGACTCGATATTTACCAATATATGGGTTCGGTTGTACTGATACTGCACTCTGCACTTTCTGTGCAGATTTCGGTACTAGTCCGAACTAATTTTGAGTTTAGTTGTTGGCTTCGCTTGATGGGAGACCCAAGGTAGACATGTTGGCGTTTGCAGGGCCTGACATCCCCTTCTATACAATCTCTTTACTGTTTATTTTGTTTTGAAGACAATTGTATTTCTTTAAAATATTTACTTGTCATTAAATCTTAGAAGTTCGTGAATTATGACTCCGGATAAGGGTAATTGTGTATAAATATTAAGACTGCATGGATTTCCACACTCTTTTAACTTGTTATAGTTTAATTGTTGTTAACCACTGAAATGTGAAAGAATTGGCTAGTGATTCTCTAATGTTGGCTTGCATAGCAAGTGAATTGTTAAGCACCATCACGATCCCTGCGGTGGAAATTTCGGTCGTGACACTTTTTGAAGAATCTAAATTTGAATATTGATATGGTTGTATATATTTTGAGATGAATAAATTTGAAGCTTGATGTTACCAAAGTGACCTCTCTTATAGAAATTTATTTGCTTCAAAATATTTTTAAAAAAAGTTCTATATACATAACCTATGTAAATAATGATCGACGCAAAGGAAGGTCAATGTTTTATAGAATTACATGTGCATTTTTATGGTAATAGTTTGTCTAAAAATAAAATATTAATGGAGTGACAGGTACCTTGAGATTGAATTTACCTTTATTCGAATTTATTTTCATTTTGGTTTTAAGTATTATGTGAGCTTATTGCGTTATTTTTTGTTCTCTATATTCAGTTGAAATTACATTTACAAATATTACTGCCAACATCAATTCAATTTTAGAAACATTCGGGGGCACTGTATATGAAAATACTACGACGGCTAAGGAATTCATGACAAAAATTGAAAACGAATTTGTCGAGAATGAAAAGGCGAAGAATCATATTCTCTTGACAAATTCGAATTCAATGTGGTACAGAAAGAATAAGAAAGCTATGGTTACAGCAACATAAATGAAACAGGAATTAACTAAGGATAGTTATTTCTTTAGTGAAGCTGAAAGCTAGCGTTTGGTCATAGATCCCAAATTCATTTTGAAAAATCTGATTTGGGTGAAGTTTGGTTCGAAGATGAAAGTCACCAGAAGAAGGGTATTCTTCTTAATTTTGTTTGTTCCGAGGTTAATTTGACTTCGATAACAAGACACACGTGGTGGTTAAATTCCAGTGCGACAATTCACTCAGTGTGTCTATGCAAGATTGCCTGAATTGCCAAAAGACTAATGATGGTGAAAGATACATCTACATCGGTGAAGGCAAGCCGGTGAAAGTCGAAGCAATTGGAACTTTTAGATTATTGTTAAGAACTTGTTTTTATTTGGATTTGAATGACCATTTTGTTGCACCATTTTTATGACAGAATTTGATTATTGTTTCTGTATTGGACAATTCTGGTTATTTTTGTTCTATTGGAAATAGAAAAGTCAGTCTGTCTCATAATTCAAAATTGATTGGTTTTGGTTCTTCAACAGGTTACGATAATATATATGTACTTTATACAGTTGTTTCTTTCAATGAATCCTTCCATGTTAACATAACTGATAACAAGCGCAAATTAACTGGCGAAAATTCAGTTTCATTGTGGCATAAGAGATTAGACCATATCTCCAAAAGGAGAATTGAGAGGCTTGTGTCTGATGGTTATTCTCGGTCGCCTTGATTTTTTTGGATTTTGAGGTCTATGTTGATTGTATAAAGGGAAAACAAACAAATATTAGGAGATTTAGATCCAACAGGAAAATTTGTGGACCGTTCCCTACAGCTTCATGGAATGGTCAATAAAGAAAGTGAAATACAACGAGTGTGGAATAATATAATAACTTCATCATTTACTACTACCTGGATTTGGTGTAACAAATCACGAACATTCTAGGATTTACTACAAGTAATAGTCTGGAAGAAATACAACTGTTTGAACGAAAGAAATAATAAAACAGAAGAGATGGACGGGGACTTCAAGGTCCGTGAACACCGATAGATCTACCTTGAGTCTCCGTGGTCCGATCCGAGCTGCTATGCCTCTCGATCAACTGGGACCAATTCCTAAATATGTTAGGATGTGCAGAGTGCAGTATAAGTACAACTGATCCCATGTACTAGTAAGTGTCGAGTCTAACCTCGGCTAAATTGTGACGAGGCGAAGACAAAATACCCACAAATAAACCTATGCAATTAAACAGTATTTGTACAAAGATAACGACAAATAAAAGTAAGAGAAGTAATACCGGGAGGGGGACATGCTGAGGGGATCACAAGATAAAGAATCACAACAGTTAATAAGAACTTGATCAACCAATATACCTTAAACAGATAGAAATAAGTAAACGCAGTAAAGAAAAAAGCACGGCACCACCCTTCGTGCTTTTACTCTCAACCTCACCATATGAAATAATAGAAACGGCACGACATCACCCTTTGCGCATTAACTCTCTCATAACATGGCACGACATCACTCTTCGTACATTAACACTCACAAGTGCATTAACACTCACAATATGGCACAACATCACCCTTTGTGCATTAACACTCTCCCTCACAATAAAGCAATGAACAATGACAACAAGGAGATAGAAATAACCAAAAATAAGTCTTACTTCGACATTTGATTTCACAATGCCAACTTTACTTTGAATCAATACTCAGTTATTACCAAAGTCCATAAACATGATAAGAATGATCAACATAATGATTAACTAGTCTAAGCATGGATGATATGATCGCGGAAACCAACAATTGCAAGAATAAGACACACTCTCATGCTATGACTCAATGAACACACATATGTACTCGTCACCTCACCTATATGTCGTACCCAACATTCAAACACGTAGCAAATAGGCAAATAAGACTTAATCCCTCAAGTCAAGGTTAACCACGATTCTTACCTCGCACAAACGCACAAACTAAAAACTCAACCACGGCTTTTCCTCTCAAACGAGCCTCTAAACTGATAGAATCTAGCATATTACTAACCAAACGATTCAAATTAAGCTTTAAGAACTACCCACGATCATAAAGAATTCAATTTAGGCCATTATTAAAAAGTCAATAAAAAGTCAACACACGGGTCCGCTTGGTCCAAACCCGAAATTCGGACCAAAACTCGATTACCCATTTACCCCCAAGCCCGAATATATAATTGGTTTTGGAATCGACCTCAATTTGAGGTCTAAATCCCCAATTGGGGAAGAAGGAGTCTTTGGAAAATCGCCTCTTATGTTTCTAGGTTTGAAAATTTGAAGAAAAGGAGAAAAATTCCATCTAAGTCATTTTTACCCCGCTGCAGATGTCACAATTGGGACCTGGGCTTCACAAATGCAAAGACCATAAATTCGAAGGAGCTATCAGAAATGCGAAGCTCTTCAGACCTCTGCTATCTTCGAAAATGCGAAGATTAGCCCGGAAATGCGAACTCTGAAGCCTCCGCAAATGCGAACCAGTGATCGTATTTGTGATCATTGCCAACCCAGCACCCACTTCGCAAATGCAAACCCTGACCTTCCCAGCCACTCTTCGCAAATGCGAATCCAACAATGGTCACAAATGCATTTATTGACCTCACATTTGCAAGGTTTGAGTCCTGCAACAAAAATCTGATGCACCAGCAACAAAAATCTGATGCACCAGCAACCCCTCCAAGTCTAATTTCACTATGTAGCCTATACGAAACTCACCCGAGATCTCGGAGTTCTAAAAAAAAGTGCACACTAGTTTAAAAATATCATACGAACTTGCTCGCACGATCAAATCGCCAAAATAATACTTAGAACTACGAATTTAGCACCAAATCAAATGAGATTTTTAAGAAAATTTTGAAACTTCTATTTTCACAACCGGACGTCCCAATCATGTCAAACTATTTTCATTTCTCACCAAATTTCATAGACAAGTCTTAACTGTGGTGTTGGACCTATACCAGGTTGTGTAACCAAAATGCTGACCCGTTATCCAAGAAGTCAAACATCTCAAATGCATATAGCCTTTAACTATCAAATTTTGACTGAGTCTGATATCTCGGGCTAGAGACTTCCGATTTCGACTCCGGGTATACTCCCAAGTCCCAAATCATAATATAGACCCAACGAGACCGTTCAAATATGAATCCGGATCTTTTTACTAAAAATATTGACCGAAGTCAACTCAAATAAAGTTTTAGGTAAATTTTCTCATTTTTAATAGTTTTTAACATAAAAGCTTTCTGTAAAGGCTCCGTACTATGAAAGCAAGTTGAGGTAGGCCTAAACATGATTTTTAAGGCTTCGAATCACATAATTAGGTTTCAAAACACGAGATGACCTATCAGGTCATCATAAGAACTAACTTGGCAAAAGGATTAAAAATGTTAGATCTGATCATGGGGTGAATACTACGATAGATTCACGGATCAGGTAAACAAAATCCAGGGCCATTTGCAAAATTCCTAGAGTAATGCAATATCATCCCACAGTACACCATGCCGGGTTCACCCACTATGAGGTGTTGCTGAAAGACGAAACAGAATGCTTAAGGATATGGTAAGGAGTATGGTTAGTCATTATACCTTGCTTGAATCACTTTGGGGAGAAGCATTAAAGACCACAACATATATACTCGACAAAGTTTCGTAAAGCATTAAGACCCCTTATGAGCTTTGCACTAACAAGAATCCTAGTTTAAAGCATTTGCACATTTGGGGATCTCCAGCTGAGGCGAGGCCTTATAGACCAAATGAAAACAAACTGGACTGTAGGACTATATGTTGCTATTTTATTGGATACTAAAAGATCCAGGGGTTACAAGTTTTATAATCCCACTACTAAGTCTATTTTTGAGACGAATAATGCAATGTTCTTTAAGGATGTTGAGTTTCCGGGGGGAGAAAGATTTAAGGATTTTGTCTTTGAAGAGGAACATATTGACATTCCTCTAACTACTATTGATAATGCTGAGGGACAACTTCTCATGCTTTATATTGTTCAAGAAGCAAATTCGGATCAAGATAATATCATTCATTCTCCTGTTCAAGAAGTTATTCCAAAAGAACAAACTCTACAATATCAAGAACCAATGCCATTAAGAAGATCCACTAGAGATAAGAGAAATTCAATTCCAGGTGATTACATTGTATTTCTCCAAGCCATGGAAAGTTCTAACTTCCAAAAGTGAATTGATGCCATAAATTTAGAGATGAAGTCCATGAAAGACAATGACATGTGGGACCTTGTTCAATTGTCCGAAGGTGTGAAGCTCATTGGTTGTAAGTAGATATTTAAAACCAAGAGGGATTCTATGGGCAACATGGAGTGGTATAATGCATGCCGTGTTGCTAAAGACTTCCTCTCCAGTTTCATCGAAAAACTCTTTCAGGATTATAATCGCATTAGTTGTACATTTTGATCTTGAGTTACATCAGATAGATTTCAAGACATCATTTCTCAATGGCGACATTGATGAGATTATTTTATGGTGCAACAGAAAACTTTGCATCCGATGATGCAAAATCAATGATAAAGAAATCCATGTATGGGCTTAAGCAAACGTCTCTTCAATAGTATTATATATAAATTTAATCAAGTTGATGTCATATTTGGTTTCGAGATGAATCTTGTACATGACTGTGTATACCATAAGTTTAGGGGGAGTAATAATATTTTTCTGATTTTATATGTTGATGACATATTGCTTGCCACAAATGATATAGGCTTATTGTATGAAACTAAGAAATTTCTGACAAAACATTATGAGATGAAATATCTTGGTGATGCAAGCCTGGTGTTAGGAATTCAGACACCCCAAGATCTCTCTCGAGGTACTCTTGGACTATCACAAAAGTCTTATATTGAAAAAGTACTTAAGAGATTTGGCATGCAAGGCTGTAAACCAGGTGATACCCCTATTGCTAAAGAAGACATGTTTAATCTCAAACAATGTCCCAGGAATGATTTTCAGACTAAGGAAATGAAAATGATTCCCTATGATTCAGCAATAGGGAGTCTGATGCATGCTCAGGTTTGTACGCATTTGGATATTTCATATATTGTTGGGATGTTGGACAAATATTGTTAGAAATTTTGGGAGAGTAAGACAACACAAAAGAACACTCAAAACTCACAAAGAAGAAAAATGGAGGAAAGGAGGATTTCTATTCAACTTGGCTTACATCAAATGGCTAGATTACATAGCTATTTATAGGAGAACTCTTTCATGCATCTAGCCTAGTGTATATGTAAACACAATAACTAAGTCCACACCTCACTTCATTCAAGGTACATGGATGACACCAATGCATAAAGAAATTCACACTCTAATGCATGTACTTACTTAATGTCTAGTTCATGAACTAATGTAGACACATGTAGACAAATGTAAACTAATGTGAACTAATGGAAACAAGTTTATTATGTTTCACATTTCAACATTCCCCCTTAAACTTGTTTCATCACTCCAAGTGCCATCCTTAGCTTTTGAAAAAGCTCAATCTTCAACGGCTTGGTGAAAATATCCGCAATTTGATCTTGTGACTTCACATGCTCAAGCTCCACAACTTTATTAGATATGCAATCTCTAATAAAGTGATACCTCGTATCAATATGCTTGCTTCTTTCATGAAACACCGGGTTCTTGGCCAATTCAATAGCCGATCTGTTGTCAACAAAAATCTTTGTAGCATCTTCTTGTGGTTGGTGAAGTTCCTCGAACAAGCTCCTTAGCCAAATTGCATGACACACACAAGAACAAGCTGCCACATACTCCGCTTCACAAGTTGACAAAGTCACAATTGGTTGCTTCTTAGAATTCCATGTAAATGCGGAATTTCCAAGAAAGAAAACAAACCCGGTAGTACTCTTTCTATCATCAATATCACCAGCCCAATCACTATCACAATATCCAACAAGTTTGGAGTCCTTGGAAAATGAATAAAATATTCCATAATCAAGTGTACCTTTGATGTACCGAAGTATTCTTTTGGTTACCTTCAAATGGGAGGTAGTAGGCTCTTCCATAAAGCGACTCACAAGTCCAACACCAAAAAGAATATCCGGCCTTGTACATGTCAAGTACCTTAAGCTTCCAACAAGACTCTTGAAAAGTGTGGGATTGACCTTTTCTCCATCTCCATGCTTGGATATTTTAACTCCACATTCAACGGGGGTGCTAACTGGATTGCAATTCTCCATATCAAACTTCTTGAGAATTTCCTTTGCATATTCTTCTTGAGAAATAAAAATTCCATCATCCCTTTGTTGCACTTTAATTCCAAGGTAGTAGGACATTAAGCCAATGTCCGTCATCTCAAACTCTCTTGCCATAGCCTCCTTGAATTCTTCAAACATCTTTGGATTATTTCCTGTAAAGATCAAATCATCTACATACAAGCAAACAAGTAAGACGTCACCATTTTTAGCAATCTTGACATAAAGTGCATGTTCATGTGGACACTTTGAAAAACCATTTGCTTGAAAATATTTGTCAATTCTACTATTCCAAGCCCGTGGGGCTTGCTTCAAGCCATAAAGTGCCTTCTTCAATTTTAGCACTTTGTCTTCATGTCCTTCAACCTTATAGCCCAAAGGTTGATCAATATACACTTCTTCCTCCAAAACACCATTCAAGAAAGCCGACTTGACATCCATTTGATGAATCTTCCATTGATTTTGAGCTGCCAAAGAAATAATAAAACGAATTGTTTCCAAACGAGCAACCGGCGCAAAAACTTCATCATAGTCAATACCGGCCTTTTGCTTGTATCCCTTGGCAACCAATCTTGCTTTATACCTTTCCACTCCTCCCTTGGAATTTTTCTTCAACTTGTACACCCATTTGACACCAATGGTGCTTTTGCCTTTTGGAAGTGTGGCCAACTCCCAAGTATCATTCTTCTTGATTGCTTTGATTTCTTCATCCATGGCATCTCTCCATTTGATATTTTGGGCAGCATCCTCATAAGTTACAGGCTCACTATCCACCAACAAACAAAAGTGAGTAAAAACATATAAATCATCTCTTACCACTTCTGTATTCTCATACAAGTCACGAAGACTTCTAGTCTTCCGAGGCACCTCACTTGAAGATCTTGCACTTGACTCATCTCCTTCTTGATTTTGTGTTGGCGGTGTTGGTGGTGTGATAGGCTGCTCCACAACTTCTCCATCATCATCTTCAAAGAAAGGACTAAAAGAGTAATCTTGCTCTTTAGCTTTCCATTCCCAAGCATTCTCTTCATCAAATTCCACATCTCTACTTATGGTGACTTTGCCATTTCTTGGGTTATATAATTTATAACCTTTAGAATTTTGATCATAGCCAATGAAAACATACCTCTCACTTTTATCATCAAGCTTGGACCTCTTCTCATCCGGCACATGTGCATAAGCAATGCTCCCAAAAACTCTCAAATGAGCAACTTTTGGCTTGAAACCACTCCAAGCCTCTTGAGGTGTTTTGTCACGAACACTCTTGGTGTGACACCGATTTGTCAAGTACACCGCACAAGCAACTGCTTCAGCCCAAAACTCCTTTGGCATATTTTTGCTCTTCAACATACTCCGTGCCATGTTGAGAATAGTCCGGTTCTTTCTTTCCACGACGCCATTTTGCTGTGGTGATCTTGGAACTGTCAAAAAATGACGAATTCCATTCTTTTCACAAAAAACCTTGAATTCATTTGAAGTGAATTCTCCACCATTATCGGACCGCAATGACTTCACTTGGTAGCCACTTTGTTTCTCCACCATGCTCTTGAAATTTTTGAAAATCTCAAACACCTCCGATTTTGCCTTCAAGAAATAAACCCAAGTTTTTCTAGAAAAATCATCAATGAAAAGTAAAAAATAATTACTTTTACCAAGTGAAGATGGCTTGATTGGTCCGCACACATCCATGTGAATCAACTCCAATGGGCATCGAGCTCTAGTCAAAGACTCCTTAGGAAAGCTTTTTCTTGCTTGCTTTCCAAAGAGACATCCTTCACAAAGTTGGCTCGGATGATCAATTGTTGGCAACCCAATCACCATGGCCTCCTTCTTCATCAACCTTAAACTATCAAAATTCACATGGCCAAATCTCATATGCCAAAGCCAAGATGAATCTTTGGCACATGATAGCAAGCATCTTGGAACATCACTTTGAAGATTCAAAATAAACATTTTATTATTAGCCATAGGAACTTTGGCTAACAATCTCCCATTTTCATCTCTCATAAACAACTTTTTATCCTTCAAATGAATATCATAATTTTTCTCCAAAAGTTGTCCCAAGCTTAAAATGTTACTTTTCATCTCCGGTACATACAAAACATTAGGAATTAATTGGTGGCTACCATCTTTCAAGCGAATTAAAATCTTACCTTTTCCTTTGATTTTAACCCGTGAAGAATCTCCAAAAGTGATGTTGCCACCATTCAATTCTTCAAGCTCCACAAATAAATTCTTCTTTCCACAAATATGGCTACTTGCACCGGAGTCAAGGTACCATTGATTTTTCTCTACACTTTCTTCTCCTTTGCAAGCAAGAAGTAGAGTGCCATCTCCATCTTCATTTTTGCTCTCCACAAAATTATTTTTCTCTTCCACATTACTTTTGCATTCCCAGGAAAAATGACCAAATTTATGACAAGTATAACATTCAATATTAGACTTATCATACCTTCCTTGACTTTGCCTCCATCCTCTACCTCTTCCACGACCTCTTCCTTGATTATAGTCTTGGCTTTTGTTCTCTTTGCTAGGTGGTTGACTACCACCTCTTCCTCTTCCACCACGGCCTTGTCCACGTCCACGACCTCTTTGTTGCGAGCCACGCTTTTCATCTTTCTCCTTGAAAGAAAGTTTTGCTTGCAACGCTTGTTCAACCGATTCTTCTTTCGGTTTCTTCAACTTTTCTTCATGTGCTTGCAAAGAACCCGTGAGTTCTTCAATGGTCATGGTGTCCAAGTCTTTGGACTCTTCAATAGCCACAACAATATAATTAAATTTTGAATCAAGGGATCGTAGTATTTTTCCAACGACCCTATCATCACTCAAGTCTTCACCATATCTCTTCATTTGATTGACAATAGCCAAAACTCTTGAAATATAATCCGAAACGGATTCGGATTCCTTCATATGCAATGATTCAAACTCTCTTCTTAAGGTTTGGAGACGAACTCTTTTCACTTTATCCAAACCTTTAAAGGAAGTTTGAAGAATCTCCCATGCTTGCTTGGAGGTGGTTGCATTTGCAATCTTCTCAAACATCTTGTCATCCAAACTTTGATGGATGAGAGTGAGCGCCTTTTGATCCTTCTTTCTAAAGGCAGCATCATCTTCCCCTTCATCACCTCCAACTTCCACCGGTTCCCAAACATCATAGGCACCAAGTAAGGCCTTCATCCGGATACACCAATTTCCATAGTTTTCTTTTGTGAGCATAGGAACTTGGAATGGAGTTCCATTACTATTCGTCATCTTTCTTCAAGTTTGGTTGTCTCTCAAACACACCGTGCTCTGATACCAAATGTTAGAAATTTTGGGAGAGCAAGACAACACAAAAGAACACTCAAAACTCACAAAGAAGAAAAATGGAGGAAAGGAGGATTTCTATTCAACTTGGCTTACATCAAATGGCTAGATTACATAGCTATTTATAGGAGAACTCTTTCATGCATCTAGCCTAGTGTATATGTAAACACAATAACTAAGTCCACACCTCACTTCATTCAAGGTACATGGATGACACCAATGCATAAAGAAATTCACACTCTAATGCATGTACTTACTTAATGTCTAGTTCATGAACTAATGTAGACACACGTAGACAAATGTAAACTAATGTGAACTAATGGAAACAAGTTTATTATATTTCACATTTCAACAAATATTTGAGCAATCCAAGACTTGATTATTGGAAAGCAGCCAAACGAGTCACGCGGTATCTACAGGGAACAAAGGATCACATGCTGATATACAGAAAGTCAGATAAGTTAAAAATCCTTAGATATTTAGGCGCTGACTTTGCTGGATACCAAAATAGCATGAAATCTACTACGAGCTACATATATTTACTTGCTGGATGAGCTATCTCCTGGAGGAGAGTTATACAAACGCTTCTTGCTCCTTCCAGCATGAGAGTTGAGATTGTAGCATGTTTTGAAGCATATAACCATGGGATATGTTTGAGAAAAACCACTTAAGTTATTTTGTGACAATAAGTCAGCAGTCATGTATTCCAATAACAATAGAAGTTCAACAAAGTCAAAGCACATTGACATTAAGTTCCTGGTTGTTAAAGAGAGAGTTCAGAGTGGCCAGGTGTCCATAGAGCATATTGGAACAAACTCCATAGTTGCAGATCCTCTTACTAAGGGGCTACTATCCAAGGTCTTTCATGAGCATACTACTCATATGTGTTTCATGTCATTTGAGGATATTAAGTTTTAGTGGGAGTTTGTAACCTTTTAAATACTCTTTTGTTATGACACATTTTAGTTTCCAGTTTATGGTTCCTATTTTATGGATATTTTGAGGATGTTTCTATAGAAATAAAGTATTTAGTTTATTTTTCACTGTGGCTTGTTTTTCAATTAGACTAGCTGGAAATAGACATGCTTAGATCATATTGCATGTAATTTTCATGCTACACATTTGTCACGACCCAAAACTCAACATGTCGAGATAACGCCTATCATGAAACTAGGCAACCCGACAATCACAATTAACAACATATTTTTATATGAAAAATAAGACAAAACAAGATTAATAGTAACAAATTCTCATTAATAACCGATAAGGAAAATACCGCGACTCAATACAAAATCTTCCAAAATCTGGGTGTCACTGAGTACATGAGCATCTAACTGACAATACAGTCTAACTGCTAAAACAATTGTCTAGAAAGATAGAATAGTGCTAATAAACTTAAAAGAAGGAGAGTCGAGATCTGCAAATGCCAAGGAAACTACCTCTATAGTCTCCAAACGGATAAAGCTCCAAATCTATCAACTGATGTGCCTAGAAGTACCGGGATCTGCACATGAAATGCAGAGTGTAGTATGAGTACAACCGACCCAATATACTCAATAAGTAATAAGATTAACCTTGGGATGAAAGTAATGACGAGCTCAGAAAAGTACGGTCCAAATCCAGATAATAACAACTCAAATATGATAGAAAAATGACAACGATAACTCAGAGAAAGCCTCATAATCATTTTATAGACAGTTCAGAAATGTAAGCATGCTTTCAAGTATTTAGCAGTTTGAGCTCAACAGGGATAAAATATGCCAAGTGTCACACCTCCTTTTTCCTATACCCGTGAGGGCGTAAAGGAGTTTTTCTACTTAAAGGACAATCGGAACGGGATTTATTATTAAGATTCAGAGTCGTCACTTGGGAGATTAATGGTGTCCCAAGTCACCGGTTGAATCCCAAACCGAGGAAATTATGACTCTGTTAACAGTCCGCGAACCAGAAATTCGGGTAAGGAATTCTGTTAACCCGGAAGAAGGTGTTAGGCATTCCCGGGTTCCGTGGTTCTAGCATGGTCGCTCAACTGTTATATTTTGATTTATCTTATTTCAAAACATGTTTTAGCTTCTGTGCGTTTTAATCGTAAACCGCTTTTATTATTATTTAAACGAGAATTGCAACGTCGTAAAAACGTGTCTCGAACCACGTCACATAAGTGCACCCATGTTTGTTGACACATTTCGACTTCGTTGAGATTTGGATTTGGGTCACATAAATGTGCACCCGAGTTTAGGAAGATAATGTTATTAAAATACGTGCCTAAAGCGACTAGCGTATTATTAATTTTGCGGGAGACCATGGAATTCGCTAAACGGCACGTCCCGAATTCTAAGTTAACCCACAAAAATACTCCATTCATAAAATTCAATTACTACCGCAAATGTCATTATTTGACAAAGCATCTAAAATCAACTCACTTTAACATTTTAGTATTCCTACCTATTAAAAAAAAGTATTTGTATCATTCAGATGCAAACAAATAAAACATATAAGAAAGTAGCATCACATTGCCATCAGCCAGTTTGGCAATTCATATTTTTAATCATTCACCAATATACACAATTCTTCTCAATTTGTCAAAATTATCTCATTCCAAAATAAAATCAGTATTGGACAGACTTACTAAACCTGATTTGGAGGAATTCCAACTCTACTTTATCATAGGGCAAAAGTCTTCTGCAACTTTTAAGTAAACCAATATCATGAACACCAATTTACTTAAGAAACAAGACCTTAACAAACAAGAAATAAAATAAAAGAGTTCCTATTTTACTCTTGAGATCAAATTTTGTACGAAAACGAAAATTGTCTTGAAGTATGTAAAGAGTGCATTTCACAGATTAGTTTGAGACCTATGTGCTCTGTTCATGGAAAAGAAGATTATTCATTCATATTAAGAGATAAAATACATGCGAGACTTACACATCTTACTGCAGCAAAGAATCCAAAACCAAGGGATAATCCAAATGGCAGAAATTTGGAATTCAGCCACTACTGAGATAGTCTTTTGACTAATGAACCTCAACAATTACAGCAGTCGAATCAAACAAAATCGAGCAGGAAAAATCAATAGTGCACCAGATTCTTCTTCTTTATTTTTAGAATTTTTCAAAACTTCATGCGACTCAGACTTTCAAAGCTCTCCCGGATTCAACAATCAACCAGCAGATTTGGAGAGTTTAAACACTAAACCACAAGCCAACAAACAGAAATCTTTCTTCTTCTTTTTTTAATTTTTCCGATCTGAAAACTAATTTTCGTTGTTGTGTTTCAGATCTTTGTGTATTTTCGCGTGTGAGCATGGGTGTAGAGGAGAGAGACTTGTGGCTTTGCAAATGAATTTTTAATAATGACTAATTACCAACAACAAACACTAAATCATCCCTTAACATCTAGCAACTCAAAGATCTAATTTCAACCTACTGAAAATTCAAAACTTATCAAAGAAGGAATTCTAAAAAAATAAATCAGTTTGGCAAATAGAGTGCTATATTTAACAATTGAAATATGGAACTCCACGGCATTTTCCTTCAAAATCCTCAAACAACAAAAGAACCAAAACGACAACATAGATAGCAAGAACAAAAAATACCAAATCAGATTGACATCGAATTTGAGTCACATTTTACGAATAACAAAGTTCCATTGTTTCACAAATTCAATAATAAATATTTTTGACTATTCCGAATCGAGTTGAAACAATGGCTCAAAGACGAATAAGCATACCCGGAATGAAGATCCACAAATCCGGATAGATTTTTCAGCAGCTCCAGCCAAAAAATCAGCAAATACTGACGAACAACAGCCTTTTTGAACCCAGTAGATGTGAGCTAGAGAAATAAAATAGGAGAACAGCTGCAAGGGGTCTTCTGCCGCTGCTCTATTTGAGAGAGATGAGATCTTTTTCTTCAGATTTGAAATGCAATTTGTTTTATATCTCTAAATTTGCTTCCAGAGATTTTTTCCCCCTCGTTTTTCTTCTAAGTCCCCGTTATTTTGTGTGTGTTTTATGTGAAGAAGAAGATGGGTAAGGGGTCAAGTATTTCGCGTGTCCCTTTCTGATGAAGGGGGAAGGTCTCTTTAATGTGAGAGGGAAAACGAGTCGGGTAGGCGGGTTTGGGCCGTTTTGGCCGGGCTTGGGATATTTTAACTTGGGCTAACCAATTTAAATGACAAATGGCCCAAAGCTGGTTGGCCATTTGCTTCTTTATGTCAA
Organism: Nicotiana glauca; assembly: GCA_026770625.1. Lineage (NCBI taxonomy): Eukaryota > Viridiplantae > Streptophyta > Magnoliopsida > Solanales > Solanaceae > Nicotiana > Nicotiana glauca. Next base: position 156,064 of record MU700518.1, read on the forward strand.
TTTCTTTTTATTTTTTTCTTCTTTTTATTTATTTATTTATTTATTTAAATTTTGAATTTTATTAAGTGCAAAATTTAAGATTAGCCTAAACCTGATTTAATGAGAATAATTAAATTTCCTAAAACTAACTAGATCCTAATTTTAAGAGGAAAATTAAACAAAAGTGAAGTTAAAGGAACAAAAGTGTAAAAGGATTATTTTTGTTATTTATTTTTTCTCTTATTTTCAATGATGTTCCATTAATCTAAAAACCTAGAATTGGGTCCTAAATGCAAGTATGCTATTTTTGTAATATTTCATTTTTTTATGACAGCTAAAAATGCAAACAAAACACAAAATCATGCAATTAATTCCTAAAAATTCCAATACTAAAAGAAAAATTCTAATTTAAATTAATTTTATAGGAGTAATTTAAGCGCGGCAAAAATCACGTGCTCACAGCTGCCCCTCTTTGCTCGAAGACACGAAGAGTTTTCGGACAAAGATAATGAGCAACATGAGGGATTTTTGCCTGCTCGACACTCCAGGAGAAGCATTTATGAAAACTGTCTGACCGAACCCTACTTTAGAGGTTGCCTACATATCCTTGGCTATAAAGGAATCAGGTCAGTGTAGTTCCAGAAGTTTTGGTAGGTGGGATTACCAAGAGCTGTGATTTCACTGCTGTTGCTATTGCTACTGCTCGCTGACTTCCTTATTACACCATGTCAAAATAAAAAGAAGCTAGCCTAAGCTATGATCTATGAATTACAAGAATATTCCTATCTATGCCTTCAAACTTGCTCTTGTGTTACCTTGAACTTGTATTCTTCCGATGGAATTCTTGCGTTGTTTCCTTGTATTGTGATCGAAGATGTTTCGCCATTCCTCCGAGTGATGCTTGAATGCTGCAATTTGAAATATGTGCCTCTATTTTCAAGGCAGGCTCCTGACTATTGAACTTGAAATGTATTCCCTTATTCTTCAGGTGGGTTCCTGACTTCAACAAAACAAACAAATAAAGAGAATTTTCTGTCCCAGTTTGGTGGCTGGGTACATCATGTTATCAAATATCAAAAATTAAAAGATAAAATTTGAATTGTACTTTCCTTGTTCTCCAGGCGGGCGCCTGACTGCTGAAACTTGAAATGTATTCCCTTGTTCTCCAGGTGGGCTCCTGATTACTGAACTTGAAAAGTATTCCCTTGTTCTCCAGGTGGGCTCCTGAATGGAACAAAAGACAAACAAAGAAAATATTCTGCCCCATTTTGGTGGATGGGAAGATTTGTGAGTTGTTAGCAAAATGTAAATCGCCTAAGCTATTGATGCAATGATGACCGTAAAACTGAAGACTTGACTGGAATGTACGATCCTGTGAGTAATACCAAGGACATTTGACTAGCTAATTCATCAGACTAGGTCTTCTATCTTAGGAGACAGATTCATCGGACCAAGATATTCTATATTAGGAGAACACTTCATCAGACTAAGATTTTTTATCTTAGGCGAAAGATTCATCAGACTAAGATTTTGATCCCAGGAGAAGGTTCATCAGACTAGGTTTTCTATCTTAGGAGAAAGATTCATCAGACTAAGATTTTGATCCTAGGAGAACATTCATCAGACTAGGTTTCCTATCTTAGGAGAAAGATTCATAAGACTAAGATTCAGATCTTAGGAGAAAATTCATCGGACTAGGTTTTTTATCTTAGGGGAAAGATTCATCAGACTAAGAGGTTGATCCTAGGAGAAGGTTCATCAAACTAGGTCCACTTTTGTTATCTTAGGATAAAAAAATTCATCAGACTAAGATTCAGACCCTAGGAGAAAATTCATCAGACTAGGTTTTTATCTTAGGAGAAAGATTCATCAGACTAAGATTTAGATCCTAGGAGTACATTCATCAGAGTAGGTTTCCTATCTTAGGAGAAAGACTCATCAGACTAAGATGTTGACTCTAGGAGAAGATTCATTAGACTAGGTCGATTTTTGTTATCTTAGGAGAAAGATTCATCAGACTAAGATTTTGATCCTAGGAGAAGATTCATCAGACTAGGTCTTCTATCTTAGGAGAAAGATTCATCAGACTAAGATTTAGACTCTAGGAGAAGATTCATCAGACTAGGTCTTTGATATCTTAGGAGAAATATTCATTAGACTAAGATTTTGATCCTAGGAGAAGATTCATCAGACTAGGATTATGACTCTATGAGAGGATTCATTAGACTAGGTCCATTTTGTTATCTTAGGAGGAAGATTCGTCAGACTAAGATTTTGATCCTAGGAGAAAGTTCATCAGACTAGGGTTTCTATCTTAGGAGAAAAATTCATCAGATGAAGATTCTCTAAATGGAGGAAAATCCATCAGACTAGGACTTTTATCCTAGGAAGAAAAATGTGAAAAGCAATAGCAGCATAGCAAGACAGGCAAGGGCAAAGATTTGAGAAACTTCCCTTTTGTCGGCTTTCCTCTTCTTCCTTTTCTTCCTTTCATTTCCTTCCTATTATTGAACCAACTTTCTTGCGCTGCTTTATTCCTGTTCCAAACAAAGAAAACTTGTGAGTTTAAAATGTGGTGGTTGGTTTGTGGCCTTGAACTTCGAGGGCGGCTGCCTCTTCGTTTCCCAAGAAGATCGATTTCCACTTGAAGACCTTGCTTGTTTCCGGACTAGACCCCTTTCTTTGTCATCCTCATCACATAAAATACCTTTTCTCCATTCAGACCCAATATCCTCTATTTGCGTTGCATGAACCAGCACCTCCCCAACCTTTATGTCTCATGTAAATTTTAAAGCATGACTATTTCCCCCATTCTGTGTATTTGTTCTTTCTCGACTTAAACACTGATCTCGTCCTTGAGGTTTGTTGCTCCTTCACTTGTCATGCTAGCTGCTTCCCCCTCGAAGACTTTGCTTGTTTATTGACTAACCACTTTCTTTATTACCCTTAACACGGATAATATCTCTGATCCATTCACCAAACACCCCTCATCCGTCGCATGGTTTTGAATTGGGGCGTACCAAGCCCTTGTATTTCACACGAATCCCAAAGCATGTTGATTGTGGCCAACTCATTGTGCCTGCTGTTTTCTTCCTGACTTGATGCCTTGATGGGTTCACCAGATCCCGTTTGTTTAATTGGAAAGCTTGGTGGCAGATTTTGAAGTCACTTCTCATTTGTTATGACCAAATAGACTCGAGAGGAGGAAGTAAATAGGACAAAAGGAATATAGTAGGAGAACAATGAAAAAGCTGATTCTTAACAAGAAAACTATCAATTACAAACCTATCAGATGTGGATACCGACTCTAACGACCTTGGCATGCACCTTCAGCCTATTCTGTTTAGCGAATCTGATGTTCGGCTCTTGTTGTGCCTTTTCGCCGTGAAATTGGGCTTCAATGCTCCACCTGCCCGATCTGATTCACAGTCCTTATTCGACTTGTGGCGCCCGTAAGGTTTTCACCATCAAGCCTCCCTCATTTTGGTTTTCTCTCAACTCACTTCGCCTTATGGTGCCCGTGAGGGTTTTTACCAATAAGACTCTCTCGTTTTTATTTCTCTCACGTCGTTTTACGGTGCCCGTTAGGGTTTTCACCAATAAGACTCTCTCATCATTTTTCTTCTTGTACCGGAGTGTTGCCCTTGACATGATTCACCTCTACTCGCTTGACTCGGCATTTCTTGAAGACTGATCAGAAGGTCTTTCTTTGGACCGTAATGCAGGCTTTTGAATGGGGTTAGAAAGAAAGGGTATCAAAGGCTCAAAACAATTTAACAGGGGTCCAATATTACAACTTTCGGAATCAGATTTCTCACAATAACCACCACTTCTGCCCCAGTTTCTTTCTTGGGGACTTTTGGATTTCTTTTCTTTTTCTTTTCTTCACTTTTCTTTTTCTTTCCTCTTCTTTTTCCTCTTTTCTTTTTCTTTTCTCTTCTTTTTTCCTTTTCTTTTCTTTTCTCTTCTTTTCTCTTTTTCTTTCTTTTCATTTCTCTTTTTCTTTTCTTTTTCACTATTTTTCTCTTGTTTCTCAACTTACTTCCCCCGCTCGGGCTTACGAGTTTTAATATTGATTCTGAAAGAGGGGTATGCAAGAAAATAACCGAGGCTCAAACAGGTAGCAAAAGATAAAGTGTTTGGATAGCAGAATAAAATGCCTTCGTCATTCCAATCTCCAAAACATGCCAAGTACAAACTACACAGTTAAATATGATGAGGAAAACATACGTAACATCTTTTGATTGCACCAGAATTAATAACCGTTTTCACATATTTGCCTCATATATTTGTTAGCCCAACACCATTGGACAACAATCTCGGTACCACAAACGGCCCCCGTAAACTTGGGACAAACTTGCCTTTGGCTTAAACCGATGCGGCAGGATGCATTTCAATAGTATTCCTTTATGTTCTATCTGGTCTAGTTTCACACAATTTGGGCTCGAAATGATCTCAAAATGCCTTTACTTTTTTCACTCAAATGTCCTTACATCTTCAATATTGTTTCATTACTAAGCTGACTTTTAAAAACCAGGCTGAGAATTACGTGTGCATGTCATGTCACTAGAACCAGCATGAAAAGAATTGTAAAAGGAGAAGAAAACTAAACAAAATGACTAGAAATGGTAGGAAACAGAGAATTGCATTAGACTGACGGTGAAAGGGTTTAAACAACATAACACATAAACAAACCTAGACAGCACTAAACGACCTATAAAGGCAAAGTGAAAAGATAGAAGGGTTTGAGTCACAAGGCAATATCCGGATTACAACCCTGAAAATAACTCGGACAACAAAAATGACAACAAAGTGAGCCACCAAAACTCCATTCTAGCCAACCTAGAGATGGAGCGTCTTTCCAATCACCAACCTCGACATCTTAGCCGCTAGACTGCACTTCAAAATTGTTGGGACCTTCACCAATTTCAATATTATTGACTTCATTCAACAAGTTTCCAAGAGGATTCTCATACTCCTTGTCACCACAGATTATTTCCACAAAATGTGCACCATCATGTGCAGGTAAAGGATTCTGTTCAATGTTCTGGGTGGCCCTGTCCTGGACCGCAACTATCCCTTCCTGAATCATTCTTTCTATCTCTCTCTTCAAGTTCCGGCAACTTTCGACATCGTGCCCCTGGGCATTGGAATGGTATTCACACCGTTTAGAAGGGTCAAAGCCTCTTGAACGCTTATCCACATGATTCGGAGGAATTGATGCAATCAGGTTATAATGCTATAGTTTCTCAAACAAGTCTGCATATGACTCTCCTAAGGAGGTGAAAGTTTCTTTCTTCTGTGCCCTCTCTTGCTTGAAATTTTGGTTAGCCCGCAAACCCGCTCCAGGGGGATTCTTGTAGGCTCTTGGAGGTGGGTAGGTGTTTTGAGTTGGGTAAGTATTTTGTGGGATGGGTGCACGCCATTGCGCATGGGTAGGATGTTGGTGTATGTGTGGGCATGGTGGACAGAGAAGTAGGGACCACGGGGTGGTAATAGTGATGTGGAGTGTGGGAGTAGGTTTGGGGACGGGGTCGAGGTTGATGGTAATATGGTGATGGGCCCCTGGACCAAGTTATTGAGTCAACTACCGCCACATCTTCTTTCTTTTTCTTTCCCAATACCCCTCCAGTGTCGCTCTAGATAGCCTGGGTAGTTGCCTTGATTGCCGAATAGCTTAGGATTTTATCGGATTTGAGCCCCTCTTCAACCATACTTCCCATTTTCACTACCTCGTTAAAAGATTTTCCCACTGCTGACACCAGATGACCATAGTAGGTGGGCTCCAAATCCTGTAAGAAGTAATCGACTATCTCGCTCTCTTTCATGGGAGGAGCGACTCTTGCCGCCTGTTCTCTCCACCGAAAACCGTACTCTCTGAAGCTTTCCCCTAGCTTCTTCTCAATCTTAGCCAGTGACAAATGGTCTAGGACAATTTCGAGATTGTACTGAAAGTGGCACACAAATGCTTGGGCCAAATCATCCCACGTGTACCATCGGGCATGATCTTGTCGCGTGTACCATTCCAAGGCAGCACCACTGAGACTTTGGCTGAAGTATGCCATCAATAACTCATCCCTTCCCCCAGCGTCTCTCATTTTACTGCAAAATCCCCTCAGATGGGCTACAGGATCACCATGTCCATCATATAAATCAAACTTTGGTAACTTGAACCCTGCTGGCAGCTGGACATCGGGAAACAAGCACAAATCCTCGTAGGCCACACTGACTTGGCCACCCAATCCTTGCATGTTCCTGAAAGATTGCTCCAGGCTTTTTACTTTTCAAAACATCTCTTCCTGTTCCGGATCCTTAAGCGGCTTGTCAGTTTCCACCGGGAGATCAAAGTAAGGAGTGTAGGAATATGGCTCAGAAGCTTTAAAGGTAGGCTCAAGAGGGTAGTACTGGCTATCATGAGTTGGAAACAATGGCTCACTGGAAGATCTTTGCAATTGGGCAGGTGGAGGCGCCACAAAGACAGGGGTGATTGGTGGAGGAGGGTTTTGTTTGGGTGGTGGAGCTTGGGGAGGATAGGAGGTGGTGCCATAACTCTGTTGGTAGAAAGGGAAAGGTGNCTCTTCCCTCATTGCTTTGACATCCACCAATTCTACCTCTTTTGATGGGTCCACGATACTGGCATCTGATTCTTGGCCTGTCATGTTCAGTTTGTTGTTTGCCCGGGTGTTGTAGGGATGGGTTGCCAGGATGCCAACTGCCTTTTGTCCTTGTGTTGTAAAGAGGAGTTACCACTTTAAAACGACAAACCAACCACCTTTCTGGAATGACATGACAAAATGAAACCATCACGTTAGCGTTAGGGCATTTAACATATTGGTACCCGCACATTTGGGGAGTGAATGCACCTAAGCAGCTAACAGTTCCTATTATGCTTTTGATCGGTCGCATGCGTCATCGCGGCCTTTTCCTTTTTTTCCAATTGCAACTTTCTCTTCCTTTGTTTTTTCTTCTTTTTTTTTTGACTCTTGCCTTTTTCTTCTCTTGTTCCTATTCTCTCTCTTTCCCGATTTTTCCTTTTCTTTCTTGTTTTTCCGCTCTTTTCTTTTCTTTTTGCCTTTTTGTGGTTTTTCCTCCTTTTTTCCCTTTTTTCTTTTTCTTTTGGTTATGGTCGAATCCTATGGAGATTGCCTACGTATCATGACCCCGTACGAACCAGACCAAGCGTAGTTCTTACAAATTAAATGCAAAAATAAAGAGATAATTTTTTGGATTTTTCAGATCTTCATTATTAAACGCCGATTACAAGTGATACTAGACTATTTTTTTTTTCTAAAAGGGAAAAATTACAAAACAGACTTAAAAACAAAATACAGACTGAGAAGGTTTCAATGTCAACTGTGACTGTTTAAAGAAAACTGGCCATATAATGGCCTATTTTGACTTAAAAAGCAAAGTGGCTATTTTTCAAAAAAAATTTAAAGAAAACAAAGACTCGATTTTGCGAATACGGCCCTTCAGCATTTTCGAAAGGGAGATTTTAAGGTTGTGCTCGCAAACCATTTAGAAATGACTCAGGGTAGCTGTTCTTGCAAAAACAGCCTTCCAGCGCCCTTTTGGGGACATTCGGCTTATTTTTAACAAGAATGGCATCACCCGACTTATTTGACAAAATATTAAAATTTTGGCATTATTTGGCTATTTTTGAAATGGGGTCGTTGGACCCGATGAGGGTTGCTTACGTATCTCACACCCGATGAGAATCAAACCAGCGTAGTTCGGGCAAATAAAACTAACCATTTTCGAAAATAAAACTTTTTCGTTGGCAAATACACTATTTCTGAAAACAAGACTCTTTTATATTTTCTTTTTCAGTGGCAAATAAAACAAACTAATTCGAAAATAAAACACTTTTTGTTTTTCTTTTCCATTGGCAAACAAACTATTAAAAATACTTTTCTTTTTCTTTTTTTATTTTTCTCAAAAATTCAACAGAGTTTCGGCACTACTTGGACATTAGTTTTTCTAATATAGGTAATTAACTCTCTACACTGCTAGTCTCTCTTTTTCTCTTTTGTTTTTTCAACTTTCCAGACATTCAAAGCCGGTCAGCATGCGAGTCCGAGACAAATAAATGCACACGCAACACGTAAGATGCATCAGGATGGTCTTTTCATTTCAGGTTACCTGTCCTAGACGGACCCAACCTCTGTATTGAGTCCCCTAAGTCATATGCACGTGATGAAAATAAGCGTTCCTACTAGGGATCCGGCACGAAGTCAAGTTATTCTAGGTTCAAAACCTGGGTATGTGTTCTAGACTGTGTACCCGTGTGGACAACTCGAGTCGAGGAGGGGGCTACGTACCAGGAACCAAAAGGTCATCCGGCTTAGTAACTTGTCCAACCTCTTTCTTATTTCAGGGTATGACACTAACAGAATAGGGAGTCTCAACCAGTAAGCACATCCCCGGAGGTGAGAAGAGAAGGGTTTCGGCGCAGTTTATATACAGTTCAGATAATATCAAAGCGGTAAAACATTTAGCACATTAGCATGAAACATGTAGGAAAATCAGATAAAGCCAAATATAACAATTATTCTAAGCTCGAATTCTTGAACCCTGAACCGAAGTTCTGGGTTCTTGTCCCCAGCAGAGTCGCCATAGCTGCCACACCTCCTTTTTCCTACACCCATGAGGGCGTAAAGGAGTTTTTCCACTTAAAAGACAATCGGAACGGGATTTATTATTAAGATTCAGAGTTGCCACTTGGGAGATTAATGGTGTCCCAAGTCACCGGTTGAATCCCGAACCGAGGAAATTATGACTCTGTTAACAATCCGCGAACCAGAAATTCAAGTAAGGAATTCTGTTAACCCGGAAGAAGGCGTTACGCATTCCCGGGTTCCATGGTTCTAGCACGGTCGCTCAACTATTATATTTGGATTTATCTGATTTCAAAACATGTTTTAGCTTATGTGCTTTTTAACCGTAAACCGCTTTTATTATTATTTTAACGAGAATTGCAACGTCGTAAAAACATATCTCGAACCACGTCACATAAATGCACCCGTGGTTGTTGACACATTTCGACTTCATTGAGATTTGGATTTGGGTCACATAAATGTGCACCCGAGTTTAGGAAGGTAATGTTATTAAAATACGCGCCTAAAGCGACTAGCGTATTATTAATTTTGGGGGAGGCCATGGAATTCACTAAATGGCACGTCCCGAATTCTAAGTTAACCCACGAAAATAATCCATTCATAAAATTCAATTACTACCGCAAATGTCGTTATTTTACAAAGCATCTAAAATCAACTCACTGTAACATTTTAGTATTCCTACCTGTTAAAAAAAGTATTTGTATCATTCAGATGCAAATAAATAAAACATATAAGAAAGTAGCATCACATTGCCATCAGCCATTTTGGCAATTCATATTTTTAATCATTCACCAATATACACAATTCTTCTCAATTTGTCAAAATTATCTCATTCCAAAGTAAAACTAGTATTGGACAGACTTACTCAACCTGATTTGGAGGAATTCCAACTCTGCTTTATCAGAGGGCAAAAGTCTTCTGCAACTTTTAAGTTAACCAATCTCATGCACACCAATTTACTTAAGAAGAAACAAGACCTAACAAACAAGAAATAAAATAAAAGAGTTCCTATTTTACTCTTGAGATCAAATTTTGTACGAAAAAGAAAATTGTCTTGAAGTATGTAAAGAGAGCATTTCACAGATTAGTTTGAGACCTATGTGCTCTATTCATGGAAAAGAAGATTATTCATTCATATTAAGAGATAAAATACATGCGAGACTTACACACCTTACTGCAACAAAGGATCCAAAACCAAGGGATAATCCAAATGGCAGAAATTTTGAATTCAGCCACTACTGAGATAGTCTTTTGACTAATGAACCTCAACAATTACAGCAGCCGAATCGAACAAAATCGAGCAGGAAAAATCAATAGTGCACCAGATTCTTCTTCCTTATTTTTAGAATTTTTCAAAACTTCATGCGACTCAGACTTTCAAAGCTCTCCCGGATTCAAAAATCAACCAGCAGATTTGGAGAGTTTAAACACTAAACCACAATCCAACGAACTGAAACCTTTCTTCTTTCTTTTTTTTAATTTTTCAGATCTGAAAACCAATTTTCGTTGTTGAGTTTCAGATCTTTGTGTATTTTCGCGTGTGAGCATGGGTGTAGAGGCGAGAGATCATGGCTTTGCAAATGAGTTTTTAATAATTACTAATTACCAACAACAAACACTAAATCATCCCTTAACATCTAGCAACTCAAAGATCTAATTTCAACCTACTGAAAATTCGAAACTTATCAAAGAAAGAATTCTAAAAAAATAAATCAGTTTGGCAAATAGAGTGCTATATTTGACAATTGAAATATGGAACTCCACGGAATTTTCCTTCAAAATCCTCAAACAACAAAAGAACCAAAACGACAACATAGATAGCAAGAACAGAAAATACCAAATCGGATTGACATCGAATTTGAGTCACATTTTATGAATAACAAAGTTCCATTGTTTCACAAATTCAATAATTAATATTTTTTGACTATTCCGAATCGAGTTGAAACAATGGCTCAAAGACGAATAAGCATACCCAGAATGAAGATCCACAAATCCGGATAGATTTTTCAGCAGCTCCAGCCAAAAAATCAGCAAATACTGACGAACAACAGCCTTTTTGAACCTAGTAGATGTGAGCTAGAGAAATAAAATAGGAGAACAGCTGCAAGGGGTCTTCTGCCGCTGCTCCATTTGAGAGAGATGAGATCTTTTTCTTCAGATTTGAAATGCAATTTGTTTTATATCTCTAAATTTGCTTCCAGAGATTTTTCCCCCCTCGTTTTTCTTCTAAGTCCCCGTTATTTTGTGTGTGTTTTATGTGAAGAAGAAGATGGGTAAGGGGTCACGTATTTCGCGTGTCCCTTTCTGATGAAGGGGGAAGGTCTCTTTAATGTGAGAGGGAAAACGAGTCGGGTAGGCGGGTTTGGGCCGTTTTGGCCGGGCTTGGGGTATTTTAACTTGGGCTAGCCAATTTAAATGACAAATGGCCCAAAGCTGGTTGGCCCTTTGCTAAAAATTCAAACAAAAGACAAAATCATGCATTTAATTTCTAAAAATTCTAATTTTAATTAATTTAATAGGAGTAATTTAAGCGCGGCAAAAATCACGTGCTCACAATTGCCCTTCTTTACTCGAAGACACGAAGAGTTTTCGGGCAAAGATAATGAGCAACATGATGGATTTTTGCCTGCTCGACACTCCAGGAGAAGCATTTTTGAAAACTGTCTGACCGAACCTCGCTTTAGAGGTTGCCTACATATCCTTGGCTATAAAGGAATCAGGTCAGTGTAGTTCCAGAAGTTTTGGTAGGTGGGACTACCAAGAGCTGTGATTTCACAGCTGTTGCTACTGATACTGCTCACTGACTTCCTTATTACACCGTGTCAAAATAAAAAGAAGCTAGCCTAAGCTATGATCTATGAATTACAAGAATATTCCTATCTATGCCTTCAAACTTGCTCTTGTGTTGCCTTGAACTTGTATTCTTCCGATGGAATTCTTGCGTTGTTTCCTTGTATTGTGATCGAAGATGTTTCGCCATTCCTCCGAGTAATGCTTGACTGCTGCAATTTGAAATATGTGCCTCTGTTTTCCAGGCAGGCTCCTGACTGCTGAACTTGAAATGTATTCCCTTATTCTTTAGGTGGGCTCCTAACTTCAACAAAACAGACAAACAAAGAGAATTTTCTATCCCAGTTTGGTGGCTGGGCACGTCATGTTATCAAATATCAAAAATTAAAAGCTAAAATTTGAATTGTACTTCCCTTGTTCTCCAGGTGGGCGCCTGACTGCTGAAACTTGAAATGTATTCCCTTGTTCTCTAGGTGGGCTCCTGATTGCTGAACTTGAAAAGTATTCCTTTGTTCTCCATGTGGGCTCCTGAATGGAACAAAAGACAAACTAAGAAAATATTCTGCCCCAGTTTGGTGGGCTGGAAGATTTGTGAGTTGTTAGCAAAATGTAAATCGCCTAAGCTATTGATGCAATAATGACCGTAAAACTGAAGACTTGACTGGAATGTACGATCCTGTGAGTAAGACCAAGGACATTTGACTAGCCAATTCATCAGACTAGGTCTTCTATCTTAGGAGACAGATTCATCGGACCAAGATATTCTATCTTAGGAGAACAATTCATCGGAATGAGATTTTTTATTTTAGGCAAAAGATTCATCAGACTATGATTTTGATCCCAGGAGAAGGTTCATCAGACTAGGTTTTCTATCTTAGGAGAAAGATTCATCAGACTAAGATTTTGATCCTAGGAGAACATTCATCAGGCTAGGTTTCCTATCTTAGGAGAAAGATTCATAAGACTAAGATTCAGATCCTAGGAGAAAATTCATCGGACTAGGTTTTTTATCTTAGGGGAAAGATTCATCAGACTAAGAGGTTGATCCTAGGAGAAGGTTCATCAAACTAGGTCCACTTTTGTTATCTTAGGAGAAAAAAATTCATCAGACTAAGATTCAGACCCTAGGAAAAAATTCATCAGACTAGGTTTTTATCTTAGGAGAAAGATTCATCAGACTAAGATTTAGATCCTAGGAGTACATTCATCAGAGTAGGTTTCCTATCTTAGGAGAAAGACTCATCAGACTAAGATGTTGACTCTAGGAGAAGATTCATTAGACTAGGTCGATTTTTGTTATCTTAGGAGAAAGATTCATCAGACTAAGATTTTGATCCTAGGAGAAGATTCATCAGACTAGGTCTTCTATCTTAGGAGAAAGATTCATCAGACTAAGATTTAGACTCTAGGAGAAGATTCATCAGACTAGGTCTTTGTTACCTTAGGAGAAAGATTCATTAGACTAAGATTTTGATCCTAGGAGAAGATTCATCAGACTAGGATTATGACTCTAGGAGTGGATTCATCAGACTAGGTCCATTTTGTTATCTTAGGAGAAAGATTCGTCAGACTAAGATTTTGATCCTAGGAGAAAGTTCATCAGACTAGGGTTTCTATTTTAGGAGAAAAATTCATCAGATGAAGATTCTCTAAATGGAGGAAAATCTATCAGACTAGGACTTTTATCCTAGGAATAAAATTGTGAAAAGCAATGGCAGCATAGCAAGACAGGCAAGGGCAAAGATTTAAGAAACTTCCCTTTTGTCGGCTTTCCTCTTCTTCCTTTTATTCCTTTCATTTCCTTCCTATTGTTGAACCAACTTTCTTGCGCTGCTTTATTCCTGTTTCAAACAAAGAAATCTTGTGAGTTTAAAATGTGGTAGTTGGTTTGTGGCCTTGAACTTCGAAGGCGGCTGCCTCTTCGTTTCCCAAGAAGATTGATTTCCACTTGAAGACCTTGCTTGTTTCCGGACTAGACCCCTTTCTCTGTCATCCTCATCACATAAAATACCTTTTCTCCATTCAGACCCAATATCCTCTATTTGCGTTGCATGAACCAGCACCTCCCCAACCTTTATGTCTCATGTAAATTTTAAAGCATGACTATTGCCCCCATTCTGTGCATTTGTTCTTTCTCGACATAACCACTGACCTCGGCCTTGAGGTCTGTTGCTCCTTCACTTGTCATGCTAGCTGCTTCCCCCTCGAAGACTTTGCTTGTTTATTGACTAACCACTTTCTTTATTACCCTTAACACGGAGAATATCTCTGATCCGTTCACCAAACACCCCTCATCCGTCGCATGGTTTTGAATTGAGGCGTACCAAACCCTTGTATTTCAGACGAATCCCAAAGCATGTTGATTGTGGCCAACTCATTGTGCCTGTTGTTTTCTTCCTGACTTAACGCCTTGATGTGTTCACTAGATCCCGTTTGTTTAATTGGAAAGCTTGGTGGCAGCTTTTGAAGTCATTTCTCATTTGTTATGACCAAATAGACTCGAGAGGAGGAAGTAAATAGGACAAAAGGAATATAGTAGGAGGACAATGAAAAAGATGATTCTTAACAAGAAAACTATCAATTAGAAACCTATCAGATGTGGATACCAACTCTAACGACCTTGACATGCACCTTCAGCCTATTCTGTTTAACGAATCTGATGTTCGGTTCTTGTTGTGCCTTTTCGCCGTGAAACTGGGCTTCAATGTTGTACCTGCCCGATCTGATTCACAGTCCTTATTCGACTTGTGGTGCCCGTAAGGTTTTCACCATCAAACCTCTCTCATTTTGGTTTTCTCTCAACTCACTTCTCCTTATGGTGCCCATGAGGGTTTTCACCAATAAGACTCTCTCGTTTTGATTTCTCTCACTTCGGCTTACGGTGCCCGTAAGGGTTTTCACCAATAAGACTCTCTCATCATTTTTCTTCTTGTACCGGAGTGTTGCCCTTGACATGATTCACCTCTACTCGCTTGACTCGGCATTTCTTGAAGACTGATCAGAAGGTTTTTCTTTGGACCGTAATGCAGGCTTTTGAATGGGGTTAGAAAGAAAGGGTATCAAAGGCTCAAAACAATTTAACAGGGGTTCAAAATTACAACTTTTGGAATCAGATTTCTCGCAACAACCACAACTCCTGCCCTAATTTCTTTCTTAGGGACTTTTGGATTTTATTTTGGTGTGACTGAACCTCAGAGAGAGGCTGCCTACGTACCCTTTCGGGATCAAGTCAAACGTAGTTCAGGCAGCTACTTTTGCTGCTGCAATCTTTCCTTTCTTCCACTTTTCTTTTCTTTCTTTTCATTTCTTTTCTTTTCTTTTTCTTTTCTTCATTTTTCTTTTTCTTCTTTTCTTTTTCTTTTCTCTTCTTTTTCCTTTTCTTTCCTTTTCTCTTCTTTTCTCTTTTCCTTTCTTTTCATATCTCTTTTTCTTTTATTTTTCACTATTTTTATCTTGTTTCTCCACTTACTTTCCCCGCTCGGGCTTACGAGTTTTAAAATTGATTCCGAAAGAGGGGTATGCAAGAAAATAACCGAGGCTCAAACAGGTAACAAAAGATAAAGTGTTTGGATAGCAGAATAAAATGCCTTCGTCATTCCAATCTCCAAAACATGCCAAGTACAAACTACACAGTTAAATAAGATGAGGAAAACATACGTAACATCTTTTGATTGCACCAGAATTAATAACCATTTGCACATATTTGCCTCATATATTTGTCAGCGCAACACCATTGGATAACAATCTCGGTACCACGAACGACCCCCGTAAACTTGGGACAAACTTGCCTTTGGCTTAAACCGATGCGGCAGGATGCATTTCAACAGTATTCCTTTATGTTCTATCTGCTCTAGTTTCACACAATTTGGGCTCTAAATGATCTCAAAATGCCTTTACTTTTTTCACTCAAATGTCCTTACATCTTCAACGTTGTTTCATTACAAAGCTGACTTTTAAAAACCAGGCTGAGAATTACGCGTGCATGTCATGTCACTAGAACCAGCATGAAAAGAATTGTAAAAGGAGAAGAAAACTAAACAAATTGACTAGAAATAGCAGGAAACAGAGAATTGCATTAGACTGGCGGTGAAAGGGTTTAAACAACATAACACACAAACAAACCTAGACAGCACTAAACAAGCTATTACGGCAAAGTGAAAAGATAGAAGGGTTTGAGTCACAAAGCAATGTCCGGATTACAACCCTGAAAATAACTCGGACAACAGAAATGACAACAAAGTGAGCCACCAAAACTCCACTCTAGCCAACCTAGAGATGAAGCGTCTTTCCAATCACCAACCTCGACATCTTAGCCGCTAGACTGCACGTCAAAATTATTGGGACCTTCACCAGTTTCAATATTATTGACTTCATTCAACAAGTTTCCAAGAGGATTCTCATACTCCTTGTCACCACGGATTTTTTCCACAATATGTGCACCATCATGTGCAGGTAAAGGATTCTGTTCAATGTTCTGGGTGGCCCTGTCCTGGACCGAAACTATCCCTTCCTGAATCATGTTTTCTATCTCTCTCTTCAAGTCCCGGCAACTTTTGACATCGTTCCCCTAGGCATTGGAATGGTATTCACACCGTTTAAAAGGGTCAAAGCCTCTTGCATACTTATCCACATGATTCAGAGGAATTGATGCAATCAGGTTATAATGCAATAGTTTCTCAAACAAGTCTGCATATGACTTTCCTAATGAGGTGAAAGTTTCTTGCTTCTATGCCCTCTCTTGCTTGAAATTTTGGTTAGCCCGCAAACCCGCTCCAGGGGGATTCTTGTAGACTCTTGGAGGTGGGTAGGTGTTTTGAGTTGGGTAAGTATTTTGTGGGATGGGTGCACGCCATTGCGCATGGGTAGGATGTTGGTGTATGTGTAGGCATGGTGGACAGAGAAGTAGGGACCACGGGGTGGGTAATAGTGCTGTGGAGTGTGGGAGTAGGTTTGGGGATGGGGTCGACGTTGATGGTAATATGGTGATGGGCCCCTAGACCAAGTTCTTGAGTCAACTACCGCCATATCTTCTTTCTTTTTCTTTCCCAATACCCCTCCAGTGCCGCTCTGGATAGCCTGGGTAGTTGCCTTGATTGCCGAATAGCTTAGGATTTTATCAGATTTGAGCCCCTCTTCAACCATATTTTCCATTTTCACTACCTCGTTGAAAGATTTTCCCACTGCTGACACCAGATGACCATAGTAGGTGGGCTCCAAAGCCTGTAAGAAGTAATCGACTATCTCGCTCTCTTTCATGGGAGGATCGACTCTTGCCTCCTGTTCTCTCCACCGGAAATCGTACTCTCTGAAGCTTTCCCCCGGCTTCTTCTCAATCTTAGCCAGTGACAAACGGTTCGGGACAATTTTGAGATTGTACTGAAAGTGGCACGCAAATGCTTGGTCCAAATCATCCCATGTGTACCATCGGGCATGATCTTGTCGCGTGTACCATTCCAAGGCAGCACCACTAAGACTTTGGCTGAAGTACGCCATCAATAACTCATCCCTTCCCCCAGCGTCTCTCATTTTACTGCAAAATCCTCTCAGATGGGCTACAGGATCACCATGTCCATCATATAAATCAAACTTTGGTAACTTGAACCCTGCTGGCAGCTGGACATCGGGAAACAAGCACAAATCCTTGTAGGCCACACTGACTTGGCCACTCAATCCTTGTATGTTCCTGAAGGATTGCTCCAGGCTTTTTACTTTTCGAAACATCTCTTCCTGTTCCGGATCCTTAAGCGGCTTGTCAGTTTCCACCGGGAGCTCAAAGTAAGGTGTGTAGGAATATGGCTCAGGAGCTTTAAAGGTAGGCTCAGGAGGGTAGTACTGGCTATCATGAGTCGGAAACAATGGCTCACTGGAAGATCTTTGCAATGTGGCAGGTGGAGGCGCCACAAAGACAGGGGTGATTGGTGGAGAAGGGTTTTGTTTGGGTGGTGGATCTTGGGAAGGATAGGAGGTGGTGCCATAACTCTGTTGGTAGAAAGGGAAAGGTGAAGATGAATTCACAGGAGGAGGCTCCTGAGACTGAGCCAAAGGTGGGATATATGCTGGATTGGCGGGATAAACTGGCGCCGGCTGACCCTTAGCCCAGGCCTGATGCATCTCGGCCATCTGATTCCGCAACTTATACATCTCTTCCCTTATTGCTTTGACATCCACCACTTCTACCTCTTTTGACGGGTCCACGATAATGGCATCTGATTCTTGGCCTGTCATGTTCAGTTTGTTGTTTGCCCGGGTGTTGTAGGGATGGGTTGCCAGGATGCCAACTGCCTTTTGTCCTTGTGTTGTAAAGAGGAGTTACCACTTTAAAATGACAAACCAACCACCTTTCTGGAATGACATGACAAAATGAAACCATCACGTTAGCGTTAGGGCATTTAACATATTGGTACCCGCACATTTGGGGAGTGAATGCACCTAAGTAGCTAACAGTTCCGATTATGCTTTTGATCGGTTGCATGCGTCATCCCGGCCTTTTCCTTTTTTTCCAATTGCAACTTTCTCTTCCTTTGTTTTTTCTTCTTTTTTCTTTTTTTTTCTCTTGCCTTTGTCTTCGCTTGTTCCTGTTCTCTCCCTTTACCGATTTTTCCTTTTCTTTCTTGTTTTTCCGCTCTTTTCTTTTCTTTTTGCCTTTTTGTGGTTTTTCCTCCTTTTTCCCTTTTTTCTTTTTCTTTTGGTTATGGTCGAATCCTATGGAGATTGCCTACATATCATGACCCCGCATGAATCAGACCAAGCGTAGTTCTTGCAAATTAAATGCAAAAATAAAGAGATAATTTTTTGGATTTTTCAGATCTTCATTAATAAACGCCGATTAGAAGTGATACTAAACTATTTTTTTTTAAAAGGGAAAATTACAAAACAGACTTAAAAACAAAATACAGACTAAGAAGGTTTCAATGTCAACTGTGACTGTTTAAAAAAAACTGGCCATATAATGGCCTATTTTGACTTAAAAAGCAAAGTGGCTATTTTTTCAAAAAAAATTTAAGAAAACAAAGACTCGATTTTGCGAATACGGCCCTTCAGCATTTTCCAAAGGGATATTTTAAGGTTGTGCTCGCAAACCATTTAGAAATGACTCAGGGTGGCTGTTCTTGCAAAAATAGCCTTCAGGCGCCCTTTTGGGGACATTCGGCTTATTTTTAACAAGAATGGCATCACCCGACTTATTTGACAAAATTTTAAAATTTTGGCATTATTTGGCGATTTTTGAAATGGGGTGGTTGGACCCGATGAGGGTTGCCTACGTATCTCACACCCGATGAGAATCAAACCAGCGTAGTTCGGGCAAATAAAACTAACCATTTTCGAAAATATAACTTTTTCGTTGGCAAATACACTATTTCTGAAAACAAGACTCTTTTATATTTTCTTTTTCAGTTGCAAATAAAACAAACTAATTTTAAAATAAAACTCTTTTTGTTTTTCTTTTCCATTGGCAAACAAACAATTAAAAATACTTTTCTTTTTCTTTTTTTATTTTTCTCAAAAATTCGACAGAGTTTCGGCACTACTTGGACATTGGTTATTCTAATATAGGTAACTAACTCTCTACACTGCTAGTCTCTCTTTTTCTCTTTTGTTTTTTCAACTTTCCAGACATTCAAAGCCGGTGAGCATGCGAGTCCGAGACAAATAAATGCACACGCAACACGTAAGATGCATCAGGATGGTCTTTTCATTTCAGGTTACCTGTCCTAGACGGATCCAACCTCTGTGTTGAGTCCCCTAAGTCATATGCACGTGATGCAAATAAGAGTTCCTACTAGGGATCCGGCATGAAGTCAAGTTATTCTAGGTTCAAAACCTGGGTACGTGTTCTAGACTGTGTACCCGAGCGGACAACTCGAGTCGAGGAAGGGGCTACGTACCGGGAACCAAAAGGTCATCCGGCTTAGTAACTTGTCCAGCCTCTTTCTTATTTCAGGGTATGACACTAAAAGAATAGGGAGTCTCAACCAGTAAGTACATCCCTATAGGGGAGAAGAGAAGGGTTTCGACGCAGTTTATATACAGTTCAGATAATATCAAAGCGGTAAAATATTTAGCACATTAGCATGAAACATGTAGGAAAATCAGATAAAGCCAAATATAACAATTATTCTAAGCACGAATTCTTGAACCCTGAACCGAAGTTCTGGGTTCTTGTCCCCAGCAGAGTCGCCAGAGCTGTCACACCTCCTTTTTTCTACACTCATGAGGGCGTAAAGGAGTTTTTCCACTTAAAGGACAATCGGAACGGGATTTATTATTAAGATTCAGAGTCGCCACTTGGGAGATTAATGGTGTCCCAAGTCACCGATTGAATCCCGAACCGAGAAAATTATGACTCTGTTAACAGTCCGCGAACCAGAAATTCGGGTAAGAAATTATGTTAACCCGGGAGAAGGCGTTAGGCATTCCCGGGTTCCATGGTTCTAGCATGGTCGCTCAACTGTTATATTTGGATTTATTTGATTTCAAAACATGTTTTAGCTTATGTGCTTTTTAACCGTAAACCGCTTTTATTATTATTTTAACGAGAATTGCAACGTCGTGAAAACGTGTCTCGAACCACGTCACATAAATGCACCCGTGGTTGTTGATACGTTTCGACTTCATTGAGATTTGGATTTGGGTCACATAAATGTGCACCAGAGTTGAGGAAGGTAATCTTATTAAAATACGCGCCTAAAGCGACTAGCGTATTATTAATTTTGCGGGAGGCCATGGAATTCGCTAAACGGCACGTCCCGAATTCTAAGTTAACCCACGAAAATAATCCATTCGTAAAATTCAATTACTACCGCAAATGTCATTATTTTACAAAGCATCTAAAATCAACTCACTGTAACATTTTAGTATTCCTACCTGTTAAAAAAAAGTATTTGTATCATTCAGATGCAAATAAATAAAACATATAAGAAAGTAGATTATTCATTCATATTAAGAGATAAAATACATGCGAGACTTACACACCTTACTGCAACAAAGGATCCAAAACCAAGGGATAATCCAAATGGCAGAAATTTTGAATTCAGCCACTACTGAGATAGTCTTTTGACTAATGAACCTCAACAATTACAGCAGCCGAATCGAACAAAATCGAGCAGGAAAAATCAACAGTGCACCAGATTCTTCTTCTTTATTTTTAGAATTTTTCAAAACTTCATGCGACTCAGACTTTCAAAGCTCTCCCGGATTCAACAATCAACCAGCAGATTTGGAGAGTTTAAACACTAAACCATAAGCCAACGAACTGAAATCTTTCCTTTTTTTATTTTAATTTTTCAGTTCTGAAAACCAATTTCCATTGTTTCACAATTTCAATAATTAACATTTTTTGACTATTCCGAATTGAGTTGAAACAATGGCTCAAAGACGAATAAGCATACCTGGAATGAAGATCCGCAAATCCGGATAGATTTTTTAGCAGCTCCAGCCAAAAAATCAGCAAATACTGATGAACAACAGCCTTTTTGAACCTAGTAGATGTGAGCTAGAGAAATAAAATAGGAGAACAGCTGCAAGGGGTTTTCTGTCGCTGCTCTATTTGAGAGAGATGAGAGCTTTTTCTTCGGATTTGAAATGTAATTTGTTTTAGATCTCTAAATTTTCTTCCAGAGATTTTTCCCCCCTCGTTTTTCGTCTGAGTCCCCGTTATTTTGTGTGTGTTTTATGTGAAGAAGAAGATGGGTAAGGGGTCACGTATTTCGCGTGTCCCTTTCTGACTCTTTTATGTGAGAGGGAAAATGGGTCGGGTAGCCGGGTTTGGTCCGTTTTGGCCGGGCTTGGGGTATTTTAACTTGGGCTAGCCAATTTAAATGACAAATGGCCCAAAGCTGGTTGGCCCTTTGCTTTTGTATTTCAATTTTTTTTTATTTGTTTTCTTCTTTTTTGTTTTCTTTATTTATTTAAATTTTGGATTTTATTAAGTGAAAAAATTAAGATTAGCCAAAACTTGATTTAATGAGACTAATTAAATTTTCTAAAACTAACTAGATCCTAATTTTAAGAGAAAAATTAAACAAAAGTGAAGTTAAAGGAACAAAAGTGTAAAAGGATTATTTTATTATTTATTTTTTCTCTTATTTTCAATGATGTTCCATTAATCTAAAAACCTAGAATTGGGTCCTAAATGCAAGTATGCTATTTTGTAATATTTCTTTTTTTTTTTTATGACGACTAAAAATGCAAACAAAACACAAAATCATACAATTAATTCCTCAAAATTACAATACTAAAAGAAAAATTCTAATTTTAATTAATTTTATAGGAGTAATTTAAGCGCGGCAAAAATCACGTGCTCACACCAAGTATGACCAATATGAGGTATGCCACATCTTGATATCTACATAAATATGCATGTCAACTGTAATGTGACACAGTGATAAAGTCATATACATACTCTCGAAGTATTCAACCTCATAGAACGCTCAATCACTCAGTACTCCTAATCACTCAGCACATTCAATCACTCAGCGCTCCTAATCACTCGGCACTCAACACTCATACTCAATAGGTACCTCTGTTCACTGCTGGTATGTCAGACTCTAGACAGGTGGATCCTGCCCAAGCGCTAATATAAGCTAATTATGGCATGAATCAATAAAGCCTGCTATGACGTGCAACCTGAGACTTACAATCAAGCCCTCGTCTTCACTCAGTTATCAATCTCTCCAGTCTCTCGAGATCATAGATCCAATGTCAATCAGCCCAAACAATGATAATATGATGTAACAATAAATGGCAATGAAGACTGAGATATGATATGCAAATGATAGATGTAACTAAGTACATAATTGAAAATTAGGCAAATAATTCATCAACAAAACAACCTCTCTGGGTCCGAACAGTACCAGTATATAGCATAAACATGATTTCTGACATGAATCATAGCCTAATTTCTCTTATAAATGGAGAATACATGAATAATAACAAGATTAGATGACTACATAGTTCCATGGAATCGATCGGGTCACAATTAGCATGGTGCATGCCCATACGCCTGTCACCTAGCGTGTGTCATCTTAACACTAACCACATAACACGTATTTCAGGGATTCATACCCTCATAATCAATTTTACAAGTATTACTTACCTCAAACCGCGCAAAACCCTACTCCAACAAGCCCTTGCCTCGTCAATTGGCCTCTCATCGACTCAAATCTAGTCACAAACAACTTAATACAATCAACACAAACTATAAGAATCAATTTCATATGATAAACCTAGGTTCTTTAACAAAAGTCAAAAAGTCAACCTCGGGCCCATGTCCCGAAATCCGATAAAATTAACAAAATCTGAATACCCATTTAAAAACAAGTCCAACAATACCAAAATTACTCAATTCCGATCTCAACTCGACCTTCGAATCCTCAAATTATTGTTTATGAAGTTTCTACAATTTTTTCCAATTTTTCCAACCAAAAACATTAACTAAATGCTAAAAATAATGATAGATCCACGTATACTAACCAAATCCGAATTAGAATTACTTACCCAGATCAATTCATTGAAAATTCATCCAAGAATCGCCTCAATCCGAGCTCCCAAAGTCCAAATGTGAAATAACACTCTAACCCTCATTTTTGAAATCGTATATTCTGCCCAAATGCTCCTCTTCACGATTGCGAAGAACAAAAATTATGCTTCCCTCAAATTACTCTTCGCGAACACGAACAAACCATCACAAACGCAATGCATAGAATCGTCAACCTGTGTGATCGCAGACACCTTCACTCGATCGCGAAGAACAATCGTGTGGACTCCCAGGACTCCGCCTTCCTTCTTCGCGCAAGCACCTAACACCCACGTTCACAGTTCATAAAAGGCCAAAGATCCGCGATTGCAGACCATTTCTCGCGATCATATACAAAATTCTCCTTAGATGCCAAAAACAACTCTTCGTGATTGTGTCCTCTTCTCCGCAATCACGAAACAGGAAACCAGAAGCATAAATCAGCAGTTCCTCAAAGTCCAAAAATGAGCCAAACATGATTCGAATCACACCCGAGGCCCCCAGGACACCATCAAAGCATACCAACATATCCTAAAACATTGTACGAACTCATTTGAAGCCTCAAATAACATCAAATAACACTAAAATCACTAATCACACATCGATTCAAGCCTAATGAACTTGCGAACTTCTAACTGCTAAAACTAATGTCGAAACATATCAAACCAACTGTTAACCTCAAATTTGCATAAAAGACAAAAATGATACAACTGGCCTATTCTAACTTTCAAAACTAAAATTCGAGCACGGCAACAACAAAGTCAACTCTCGCTAAAACTTCACAATTCTCCAAACTTCAACTTTTCCAACTTTCGCCAATTCAAGCCAAAATCACCTACAGACCTCCAAATTAACATCCGGATACACTCCTAAGTTCAAAATCACCATATAGAGCTATCCAAACTATCACAACTATATTCCGGAGTCATTTACACATAAGTCAACATCTCATCAACTCTTTTAACTTAGGCTTCCAACAATGGGACTAAGAGTCCCAATAAACATTCCTGGAACCAAACCAACCACGGTACGTCACATAAAACAAACAAACTAAGACTAAGCAATACATGGGAAACAAGTATATAATATTCAAAATGACCGACTGAGTCTTTACAACATCCATACTTGATCTATATCATTTGTTTATGTTAGTATTCGTGATCAAGGAAGGTTTAGTTGCGGTAAATGTAACAAAATCCGCCTTCATACAATATTGGCATGATTGATGGATGATATTATTTTGAAGTATTGCAGATTGTGATAGCAAATATTTTGATCTCATAAGGTAGCATACAATTATAAGTTTGTATATATATATATATGTGTGTGTGTGTGTGTAGTCTAACAAAGACCCGGCCGGTCATTTTAAGAGTTAGCGCCTCGATCCCCTATTAACTGCTTCTTTCGTATCTATTTATACTATTGTGACTTGCCGGGATGATTCTTTTTGAGTTTCGGAGTATTTTGGGACACTTAGTACCTAAATGGGAGCTAAAGTCTAAGATTTGGAATATAGCCAGAACAGTGTGAAGAAGACTCTGGAATGGATTTACGTCAATTCTATTAGCTCCGTTGGGTGGTTTTGAGATTAGGGGCATGTCCGGATTGTGGTTTTGAGGTCCGTAGCTTATTTTGGCTTGAAATGGAGATAGTCGAATTTTTGGAGATTCGAACCGGTAGTGGAATTTTTTATATCGGGGTCGGAATCCAATTTCGGAAGATAGAATAGGTTCGTAGTGTGGATTATGACTTGTGTGAAAAATTTGAGGTTAATCGGACGTGGTTTGGTTGGTTTCCGCACCGGTTGTCAAATTTGGAAGTTTTGAAGTTCTTTAAAGTTGAATCGGAGGTGGGTTGGGTTTTTAGCGTTGTTTGATGTGATTTGAGTTTGTCTATTAAGTTCTTATAGTTTTTTAGGATTGGTTGGCATGTTTGATTGAGGTCTCGGTGGCCTCGGGTGTGTTTTGGATGCTCAACGGGTTGAAATTTGGAGTTGTGCATATTCTGAAGTTGGCTGGTTCTGGTGTTTTTGCACCTGTGGTGGGAAGCCCGTAGGTGCGGCCCCTTGGAAGCGAGGAAGGAGTCGCATGTGCGGGTTTGAGCATAGAGGCCAGGGGTTGAAGATGCAACGAGGGAGTCGTAGGAGCGAAGCCGCATCTGCAGAAGGGTAGTCGCAGATACAGAGGTGTGAAGGACACAAGGCTCCGCAAAAGCAGACGATTAGTCACACAAGCGTATCCACAGATGCGGACGAAGGAGCACAGGTTAAGACTCTTGAGTTTAACGAAAACTCACAGATGTGGAGTCCCTGTTGTAGAAGCAGGACCGCAGATGCGGTCCTGGGAACGCAGAAGCGGAAATCGCTGGGCAGAAACAGGGATTTTCGAGGGTTTGAAGTTCATATCACAAAATACAATTTGGAGCTCGGTGGAAGGAAAATTTTTGAGAATTTTTGAAGGATAGCTATTGGGTAACTATTCCTAACTCGATTTTGATTATATTACTTTAATCTATTATTATATTCTTCATCTAATTAGGGGATTTGAGAGAGGAAGTTGGCAAATGGGGGAAAAGTTCACCAACCAAGAATCTTAGTTTTGAGTGAGATTTAGGCGTTGGTTTTGGATTATTTTTTTACGAGTGAACTCGTGAGAGAATAGGTGTTCATATTTGGTAACTTTTACCCGATTCTGAGATGTGGATCCGGGGAAACTTTTGAGCGATTTTTCCAATTTCTTGCTTTAACTTTGTTTCTGTTCGTTAGATTAGCTTCTTGTAGTTGTATTTATGTTATGTAATTGATTTTGGATAGATTTGGGCCGTTCGAAGCCTAATATCCATGGAAGAGCATTGTTTCAGATTGATTGAGCTTGGTTCGAGGTAAGTGGCATGCCTAACCTTGTGTGGGGGAACTCCTATTAGGATTTTGGTATTGTTTGATATATGAGCGCCATTTACGTTAGGTGACGAGTACGTACATGGGCTATTTGCTGTAAGACTCCATTTTTCACCAAGTCTTAACCTGTTTTTCCTTGATAAAATTTCACTAGTATATGAAATTACCTGGTTTAGATTAGAAAAGCATGCTTGCGTGTTTTAACTGTTTATTTGAATTATGTGCAGCATGTTTAGTGAAATTACCTGTTTTATTTGATATGAGCTTAGTCTAAACTATAGATTTCATTGTTGAAACTGTTGTTTATATTGATTAAGCTGCATATTTACTTTGGGACTATGGAACGTCATTCAAGAAGATCCCCATGTACTGCATATTTACTTTGGGACTACGGAACGGTATTCCGGGAGATCCCCCTGCACACTTATTTTTTGGACTACGGGACGGAATCCCGGGAGATACCCCTGTTTCTATTACTATGTTCTGAGATGTTAGCTTCCATTGAGTTCTATTCCTATTAGATTTCTATATTTATTTTACTGTAATATTATTCTGTCTTATTTCGTTATATTTATACCAGTAGGGCCCTGACCTGATCTCGTTACTACTCGACCGAGGTTAGGCTTGGCACTTACTTGGTATCGTTGTGGTGTACTGATGCCCTTTCCTGCACATGTTTTCGTATGCAGATCCAGGTACTGCTTATAAGCCACATTACCAGTGAGGCTAGCCAGTTGTAGAGACTTCAAGGTAAATCTGTCGCGCCCGTAGACCTGGAAGTCCTTATATATTTCACCCCATGTCGACCTTTCTTGTATTTTCTTCTTTTATTAGACTCTGGAGTATGGGGATACAGTTACTTTCTTTAGCTTGTGACTTATGACATTCCGGGTTTTGGAAGAGTTAAGGTACTGTTCGGAAGTGATTAATGTTTATGCCAAGTGGCATATCATTTCCTTGTTTAAATTTACTTGTAGTTGATAGCTTTTATGTTTTTGTTCCTTTTTTTTCCCGCAAATGTTAGGCTTACCTAGTTGAAGAGACTAGGTGCCATCATGACAGTTCACGGAGGGAGAACTTGGGTCGTGACAAAGTTGTGGACTTGCACATATTTTTTGTTAAGATCAATTGTGTGTTGGTTACTAGCTCTGTAAGGTTGGTTGTATGCGGCCAAAATCGAAAATGTCGGATTTAAGATCGGTGAGGTATTGTGCAATGTCACCTCGATGGGCCGAGGAAGTAACACGATGTTCGAAGACTTCGAGGGCTCTTATTACCCGATATCGGGGTAGAACAAACCAAGAGGTTATCACTAGTGGCGGGAGGTTCCCTAGAAGTAGTACCTTTTCTGACAACACCTGCGCAAACAGTGACAACCTGCGCCAGACTGATTGAGTGATCGTACCGGTTATTTATATAATAAATGTGTTTGTACCATAGGAGGGTTCCCCTCATCTATAAAGGGGTTCCTTATCGTTTTGTAAGACACATCTGATACACAATATTTTTCATTCAATACAAGAACATTCTCTCTGTTTTCCAACTAAAACATGTTCTCTTGTTCTTATTACTTACATTTATTGCTTATATCCATTGTGTTTTATTTATTTTTTTTCATTCATTGCTTTTTATAGATCATAAAGAGGCGCCATAGCAGCTCTCATAAGTGATAATCCCCTCTTGATTGACCCTAGCCGAGCACCTGACTCGACCTTGAGGCTCGTACCCACCAGCTCGAGGCCCCGATTTCTAGCCCTTCGGTTTGGTCATTATAACATCTACAAGCTCTTATCTCATTTTCTAATCTCTTACTTAGCATCTATTGCCCAAACAACTAGCATAAAAATAGATCATGCATTTTTAGAACCACAAAATGAAATCTAATTGAAATTACTATTTTCAAGGTAAACAGTATGGTGCCTACCGTGGGACTAAAAATAATAGTGATTATTTTCTTGCTGGTTTACTAAGTAACGCAAGTTATCTTTCACACTTTTTCTTGTCCAAGAACTTTGATTTCAGGTCAAAATGTCTAACTCAGTCGCACGTGAAAACAACAGTCTTGAAGACCATAAAGAAAGTGGTGTGGCTATTCCAGGTATTGGTATGCAACCACAAAACCTTGAGATTACACCAGAGCCAATTTCCGTCAATATGGTCTCATGCAACGATCAACATGTTGGCATAAGTACCCACACCAACAGGAGTGTACGCCGAGATAAGAACCCCACCAGGAAAGAAAGAAAGGCAAACAGAGAGAGTAAAGCAGAAGAACCTCAGCACATCATCTATATCATTATAGGAGGGACCGACATTCCTCAGGGACTCATGGTCATGTGGATAAGGGTTTTTGTGGCAACACAAGGACAAACTCGGGGTCGTGTACCTGGGAACATCCTCGCGTTCAGTGAAGAAGAATTCAAGACTCTATCTCATCCACACAACAATGTGCTGGTAATCGCGTTTCTCTTAAAAAACATTTAAATCAAACGTGTACTCGTGGATCCATGTAGCTCAGACAATATAATCAGATCGACGGTGGTAGAACATCTCGGTTTACTTGATCAGATCGTAACTACCTCCCGAATCCTCAACGACTTCAATATGGCCGGCGAAGAAACAAAAGGAGAGATCACCCTCCCGGTAAACATATCCGGTGTAGTCCAAGATACCATATTCCACGTCATTAAAGGTGACGCAAGGTACAATGCCTTGCTCGATAGTCCATGGATACATAACATGAAGGCGGTACCATTGACCTTGCACCAAATAATAAAGCTTCCAACAAAGGATGGAATAAAGGCAGTGTATGGCGAGCAACATGTGGCGACGGAAACTTTCGCGGTCTATGAAGAGATACCGGATCCCATACACTCCACCTCGGAAGAGTTGGAAAGCCAACAAACCCCTAAGGATGATGCAGAGGACTTCCTCACTGCCTAAACCTTCATCGGCCTTGAAGAATCAGATGCACCAAAGTCGACTTTTGAAGAATTGGAGCAAGACGTGTTAGTCGAGCATCTCCCATATCGAAAGGTATACCTGAGGACGGGATTAACCCCCAAATTAAGGAAAATGCATTTTATTCCTTATTAATAACATCGATTGATTCGCTGGGTCCCATTTAGACATGATAGGGATCCTACCGGAGATAACCACCCATCGAATAAGTTTCGATCCCATGTACAAACCGGTTAAGCAAAAAAAAAGACCCCAGTCCGAGATAACATATGCATTCATCAGAGACGATGTAACAAAGCTCCTCAAAATAGAGTTTATTAGGGAAGTAAAATATCCCCATTGGCTGGCCAATGTGGTGGTAGTTCCCAAAAAGGGGAATAAGCTAAGAATGTGTGTAGATTATAAAGTTCTAAATAGGTCGTGCCCAAAGGACTCGTTCCTCCTTCCTAACATCAACCGTTTGATCGATGCCATGACCAGCCATGAAAACCTCACTTTTATCGATGCCTATTCGGGAATAATCAAATTCAGATGAACCCCGAGGATAGAGAAAAGACTTTATTCATCACAAAGTATGGTACGTACTGCTACAATGTAATACCCTTCGGGCTAAAAAATGTAGGGGCCACATACCAGTGCCCAGTTAAAAAGATGTTCGAGCATCAAATAGGCAAGTCTATGGAAGTTTATATTGACGACATGCTAGTTAAGTTCCTGTGCACAGAGGACCATTTAACTCATTTGCAAAAAATGTTTGACATCCTCAGAAGTTACAATATGAAGCTCAATCCCGAGAAGTGATCTTTTGGGGGTAGGATCGGGCAAATTCTTAGGCTTTATGGCATCGAATAAAGGAATCGAGCTCAACCTCGATAAAATCAAAGACATCAAAGAAATTACCATGGTAAATAATGTAAGGCTCGTGCAGCGGCTGACCGGGCAGATAGCAGCTTTGGGTCGGTTCGTATAAAGGTCATCGAACCGGAGTCACCATTTCTTCTCCTTGCTCAAAAAGAAAAACAACTTTGAATGGACTCCGGAATGCCAACGCGCCTTGATAGAGTTGAAGAGATACCTGACAAGCCTGTCTTTGCTCTACGCCCCAAAAGAGGGCGAAACATTGTATTTGTACCTGGCCATATTCGAGATAGTTGAGAAGAACAAGGTACACAATTCCCTATTTATTATGTAAGTCGGACCCTTGGTGATGCCGAAACCAGATATCCGCACCTGGAAAAACTAGCTCTTGAATTCATAAGTGCGTCTCTAAAATTGAAACCCTACTTCCAATGTTATCATATTTGCGTTCTAACAATGTATCCCCTTCGAAATTGTGACGACCCGACCCGCCGTCACGTGAGTTACTGCCCTGTTTCCCCATTATTGTATCGCTTTATGTTTCATTATCGGTATTGAGTGCGTTAGAATTTAATTGGAGTAATTTTGATAAGAAATGAGACACTTAGTCTCTTTTAAGAAGACTTAAATTGGAAAAGTCAACCGGATGTTGACTTGTGAGTTAGAGGGCTCGGAATTGAATTCCGATGATTCGGTTAGCTCTGGGTGATGATTTACGGCTCAGGAGCGCAATCGGAAGTAATTTTGGAGGTCCGGTGAAGAAGTTAGCCTATTTTGGCGAAGTTAGTATTTTGGCGATTTCCAGTTGATAGGTGATATTTTGATCCGGGAGTCGGAATAGAATTTAGAGAGTTGCAGTAGCTTCGTTAGGTGATTTTAGATATGTCTGCAAATTATCAGGTCATTCGAACGTCGTTTGGTTGGGTTTTTGATCGAATGAGAGTTTCGGAAGTTTAAAGAACTTTAGGCTTGAATCCGTGGTAATTTGATGATTCTTGTGTTGTTGTATGTGTTTTTATGATTGGAACAAGTTCGTATGGTGTTTTAGAGTAGGTTGGTGTTTTTAGTTGAGGTCCCGGGGCCCTCGGGATGAATTCGGGTGGTCGAACGGACCAAGTTTGGTTATTGGAAGCTGCAGAATTGCAGCAGTTATTGCAGAAGAAAATTGGTCTATGCGATCGCATAGACTGGATCGCGATCGCATAGCATAGGGTCGTGAAGCATTGCGATCGCATGTTTTAAGTCCGCGATCGCATAAGAGGATTTTGAAGGGCAGCATAATTTGCACTATGCGATCGCATGAGCTGGGACACGATCGCATAGGTTTGAGAAGTAAAGCACTGCGATCGCATAGCTTGGATTGCGTTCGCATAGAAGGTTTATTAGCTCCTGGAAATTTTGTTCATCGCGATCGCATGCTCAGGGTTGCGATCGCATAGAGTTAAAATTGGGCGACAGAAGGGTTTTTAATAACATTTCGTCCGCGAACCATGTCCCATTTCCACCTTCGTTGAGCACATTTTGAAGCTTTTGACGAGGGATTAAGAGGGTTTCGACTGGGAATTGATTGGAGGTAAGTTTTATGAGTTAAATACATGATTTTATTGAAGAATCATCCTTGAAATTCATGAAAATATAGCCAAATTATAAGAAATTAGGGCTTGAAGTAAAAATTCTA
This sequence comes from Nicotiana glauca, assembly GCA_026770625.1. Classification (NCBI taxonomy): domain Eukaryota; kingdom Viridiplantae; phylum Streptophyta; class Magnoliopsida; order Solanales; family Solanaceae; genus Nicotiana; species Nicotiana glauca. The sequence continues at coordinate 187,359 of MU700518.1, forward strand.
AATTTGGAATTTGAAGGGTCATTTGTGGTCCGATTTTGGAGTTCTTGGTATGTACGGACTCGTGGCGAGACGAGGATTCCAAAAATGTAAATTTCGTAATTTTTCGAGAAGTGGGCCCGGGGCTCGGGTTTTGCTAGTTTCGAGATTTTTGTCATATTTTGATTGTTTTTGATTGGGTGTTGTCCCATTAGCATATTATAATGTATTCCTTATGATTTTGGTTAGATTTGATGTGCGTGGAGGCCGGTTTGAGGAACAAAGGCGTCGCGGGCTAAAGTTTTCGCCGGTTTGAGGTGAGTAATACTTGGGAATGATATCCTGAGGGTTTGAAACCCCGGATTTGCACATCTTAGTGTTGTATTCTGGTGACTTGCACGCTGGACCTGAGCATGGGGTAGAGCACCGTTGGGGATCGTGACTTGGTCCGTCCCGGTTGTTGGTTTTTACCGTGTATTTGCAAATGATTTATTGTTATCATTATGACTTGGGCTCATTGCCATACTTGGGGCTTATTGCCGATTATTTGAACTCTTTAT